>PVJN01004813.1:0-86690 GCA_004026805.1 Lasiurus borealis
CAGAATAAACTGGTGAATATAATAGAATCAGGAGCACAGAAAGGGAGTGGACTGTTAATTCTTAGGGGGAAAGGGGTGAAGGGCGTACAGGGAGAGACTGGACAAAAATCATACACCTATGGAGGAGATCAATGGGAGGGAGCTAAGGGCAGAGGGAGGGTGGGAACTGGGTGGAGGGGTGCTATAGAGGGGAAAAAAAGAGAAACAAATGTAATAATCTGAATAATAAAGATTTAATTAAAAAAAAAAGAGGACAGACTTTTAAAATCTGGTTTGGAATGTTGGTTTGTTTGTTGGTTTTACAAAACACACAACCCTATCTGTTGGTGTGTGCCTATCTGTTGGTTTGCTTGTATATATAGTAGCTTAGTCCCAACAGAGTTTAAAGTGGTTGTGTTTACTTTGTTTCTTAATGTGTCTGATTTAAATTCACGTTGCCAACCTCTGTAGAACCAAGATTCCACCAGACACTTACAGGATCACTGGAGATTGATTGCATGTGAAGCATTCCACCCCTCCTCAGCCCACTTTCCTGCTTCGACTTTTTGTACTTTGTTCTGAAAGAATACAGACACCTCATTGTTGTAGGATCTCAGCCTGATTATATTGTACATGGAATAACCACAGGGCTAATCAGCCTGCTTTGCTCCATGGCTGCAGCTATCAGCAGCACACAGCTGGGGCTGACAAACCCCTCCCAGTAAAGAGCTTACCAATTAACCTTTAGTCACATTGGATCGAAGACTGACATTCATTATTTTAAAGAAAACAGTAAGAAAGGGCATTATTGAGACCCCTGAAAACTAACCCATTATTATGTTGCATGTTCTGCTTAGCGATGTACAAAAAGCAAGCTCAGGATCAGAAAGACAGGGTGCTGTGCTGGCAGGCGGCATAAAGAACAGATGCCCACAGCCCCATACTGCTCACAAACCATCTCTGAAAGCTTTTGTAACCCTCAGCTACAGAAGAGGCTGAAAGATGCTTGTACTTCAGGAGGGAACTATTTCAAGATTACTGAAGGAACACCCTGCACATGAAATATATTACCATGGCCTTCTTTTAACTTCTTTTTCTTGTAACTCATGTTCTGTTTCTTTCAAAGGCTTCACTTTGGTGAAATACTGTGTCTACACTTCTCACTGGACTCTAACATTTTGGAGCAAGAGTCACTTTATCTATTGATAAATCTTACAGAGTTAATAAATATTCTTTTACTTTTTTGCAAAAGTATTGTGAAAATAGCATGAAAAACTCCTAATAGATATATAACTTTTTAAGAAAATTTTCTTCATTCATGCTTAAAGAATCAAAAGTATGCGCCTAGCCATTCATTTTATAGACATTCATTAAGAGTCTACAATGTGCCAGAAACCATGCTGCATCCAGTGGCCATAGCCGTGAAGAAGTTGGAGGTTCCTGCTTTTGAGAAACTCACTGTTTTAAATCTTAGGGGGGATGTGGTTGGTTCCTTATAGCTACTTTATGTGAAACACCACAATCTGGGTGAGCCTGGGGCTTAAAAGGGCCTCTGATAGAGTTCAGCCTGGTCAGCTCTAGTTCAAAGCCCACTTATGTGGGGACACCAGTAGACTCAACTGCTATTGAGTCATGGAAATTAGCTTAGAATTTAAATTAAAAATCATGCAAATTATTCAAAGGCTCAAAGTAAATCCAAATAATAGGCCTCAGTTAAAAGTAAAATGTCTTGGCTTGTTTTCTTAATTTTTCATGCATTATTTCAGGATATTTTTTTCTTTTAATTATGCATAAATGTAAGCACACAGACTAATTAGCAAAGGTAAAAAAGGGATGTGCTGTGGCACAATTCAGTTCAGTCTAACCTTTTCAAACATTGAGCCTCATCTCTCTTGTGTACAGAGAACTACAGGAACTTTCTTTGGGTACATTCCTGAATCTGTCCTGGACCCCAGCCCAAACTCTATTCATGTTGAATAGCTGAGCTGTAGAGAGAGTAACCATCTTCAGTTTCAAGGTAGGAGAAGAGGAAACACATTTTCTTGTCTTTCTTTTTCTGCTTCCATAAACCTTGCTTAGATTTAGTTTATGAGAGCCTGCTCTCCAATCCACTTGAACATGAAATCAAGCAAAGTACGTTTTCAAACTTATCACATTCCTTAACAAATATTTCTGGCATATAAGTAATATACATATTTTTAGAAATACTTGGAATTTAGGGACTACCTTATCTCTTCTTATTGAAACCAAATGGCATTTTATCTCAAAGATTTTCAAGAAGAGAAAAAAAAGATGACAGCTGGCAGGACAGAGATGAGGGAGAGGAAGTGAGTGAGGGTATGAAAGGAGAGGGTGTGGATGTGTGTGGTGTGTGTGTGAATGAATAAGGGACAGTTAAATCTCACAGGAATATCAGGGGATGGCAGACCAGGCTCTCTTGGACAAGGAGAGACTACCACTGCTGTGGGCACTCCTTGGACTACAGGTCTCAGGCATGGAGCCCAAGCCATTTTTGAAGGGGAGAATGGCCTTTTTTAGTAACTCATCAGCACCACCACCCAGACAGGATTTTGACACTGTACGCGACCCATCAGCCACTTCAGCCAAAATCTTGCTACCCCAGCTGCAGACCTGTGGACCCTGGGACCTCCACCTCCAAAGGTGTACCTTTCCCACAAAAGTAAGTGCATCTTCCTCCTCCCCAGCTGCAGAACTCCAGACACCACTTTCTTTCCTGCATTTCCAGCCTCACAGGTATCTAGGCACACCTCTCAGTAGGCAGCTCCTGGGAGTCACTGGGAGCCCATGCTGGTGTGATTCTTTACAGACAAGGGTGTGCTGCCCCACAGTAGAAATTCTGAATTCCCTCTGCCTGAATAACTTCCCACAGACACCCCAGCAGTGTAACTTCAGTGCCAGTGTAACTTCAGTGCATCAGAGCTCTGTGATGGCAAACTCACCTCCACAGATGTGCACATTTCCAAAGGGCAGACACCCTGAGCCCATATATCCACAGCGTCCTCTGGGGAGCTGCTTTTGAGACCCTGCTGGGTGTGATTCTGTACAGACAAGGGCCTGTTGCCCCACAGTAGAAATTCTGAATTCCCTATTCCTGAATAACTGCCCACATTCACCCAGCCACTTAACTACAGCACCAGGGCTACTCAAAGTGCATCAGAGCTTTGTGCAGGCAAATACACTTCCAGTCTGCATGAATTTATAAGGGGCAGGCACCTGAACCCATCTATTCCTAGGGTACTTGTGGGAGCTGCTGTGAGTCCTTGCTGAGTGTTATCTTGGACAAACAGGGATGCACTCCCCTTCTCAGTAGAAATTCTGAATCCACTCATCCTGTATACCTGGCAAACACACTGCAGGTGCCCCTGTGATCCTCCACTGGAAGGGTGCACATATCCACCACAGGTGCAGCAGCAAAAGCTGAGACTGCTAACCCCACTACTACAGAACTCTGGACATCACAGTCATGACTTTCCAGAATGCAGGCCTACTGAGAACCATCACTCCAATAGATGGTTCTTAGGTGCCACTGTGAGCCATCACTGGACATGCACAATTACAATCAAGGGAGCAAGGCAGCAAAAAGTGGGACACCCCCCTTTATGGCTTCTGACTTCCAGACACCACAGTTGTACTTTCAAACTCACAGGCCTACATCAAGAGGACCCAAATAGCTTAAGTAAGGAGCTGCACTAGATTACTGAGTCCAGGAGACCTGACAGATCACACCAGTAGCACCATCCCCCCAAAAATCTGAGTATCAAACCAATCAGGCCTACAATTAAAATATTACAGGAAAACATGGGAAGACAAAAAAAAATCAAACAAGCAAACGAAAAAAAAAACAAACAAAAAAACAAACAAAAATATCCCCAAAGGAAAGAAAACAAGGAATCACCAGAAAGGGAGTTAAATGAAATTGAGACTAGCAGCATATCAGAGAAAGAATTCAGAGATATGGTTAAAAGGATATATAAATGGCTGGATGACAAATACACACAACTCAATGAGCCTATGCAACAGCTTGAGAACTATAAGGAGCTGAATGAGAATGTCACCAATATGAAAATGAACCAAGAGGAGGTGAAAAATTACACAGCTGCAATAAAGAACACAATGGAAGGCTTAAACAGTGGATTAGAAGAGGCTGAGGACCACATCAGTGAATTAGAAGACAAGGTAGAAAAACACACACAAACACAGCAGCAACTGGAAAGAAGATTTAAAAAGCAAGAAGAAAGCCTAGGAGAGCTTTAGGACAACACAAAATGAAACAACATTCACATAATAGGGGTACCAGAAGGAGAGGAAGAGAAGCCAGGAATAGAAAACCTGTTTGAAGACATAATGACAGAAAACTTCCATGATATTGGCAAGAAAAAAACATTGCAAGTCTGAGAAGTACATAGAATCCCAAACAAGTTGAACCCCAAAAGACTGACACCAAGACAAATCATAATTAAATTGACGAATACCAACGAAAAAGTAAGAATTTTAAAAAATATATTTTTTATTGATTTTTTACAGAGAGGAAGGGAGAGGGATAGAAAGTCAGAAACATCGTTGAGAGAGAGATATCGATCAGCCACCTCCTTTCACACCCACTACTGGAGTTGTGTCCCCAAGCAAGATACATGTCCCCATCCAGAATCGAACCTGGGACCTTTCAGTCCACAGGCCAATGGTCTATCCACTGAGCCAAACGAGTCTCGGCAAAAGTAAGAATTTTAAAGGCTGCCAGAGACAGAAATAAAGTTACCTACAAGGCATCTCCTATTAGAATGTCATCTGATTTCTCAATAGAAACACTCCAGGACAGAAGGGAATGGAATGAAATATACAAAGTGATGCAAAGTAAGGTAATTAATCCAAGAACACTATACCCAGCAAGGCTATTATTCAAAACTGAAGGTGGAATCAGGACCTTCACAGACAAAAAAGGACAAAGAAAGTTTATTACCATCAAACCAGCAATGCAAGAAATGCAGAAGAATCTGTTATAAAAGAAGACATAGGAAGGGAAGCAGGAACACAGGCATAAAAAATAAAAATTGCATCGTTCATCTTCCTTTTATTAAGTTTTATAAGTTGGCTGTAGATTTTGGAGATTAAACCTTTATCAGTGATAAGATTTGCAAATATGTTCTCCCATACAGTGATCTTTCTTGTTGTTTTGTTGATGGTTTCTTTTGCTGTGCAAAAGCTTTTTATTTTGATGCAATCCCATTTGTTCATTTTTTCTTTAGCTTCCATTGCCTTTGGAGCAGTATCAGTGAAGAAGTTCTTTCGGCATATATCTGAGATTGTGTTGCCTGTGGATTCCTCTAGTATTTTCATGGTTTCCCTTCTAATGTTTAAGTCCTGTATCCATTTGGAGTTTATTTTTGTATTTGGTGTAAGTTGGTGGTCCAGTTTCATTTTTTTGCATGTATCTGTCCAATTTTCCCACAACATTTATTGAAGAGGCAATCTTGGCTCCATTGAGTGTTCATGCCTCCTTTGTCAAATATTAGTTGAGCATAGTGGTTTGGGTGGATATCTGGGTTCTCTATTCTATTCCATTGGTCTATATGTCTGTTCTTGTTCCAGTGCCAGGCTGTTTTGAGAACAGTTGCTTTGTAGTATAGCTTGAAATCTGGTATTGAGATCCTACCTACTTTATTCTTCTTTCTCAGAATTGCTGTAGCTATTCGTGGTCTTTTTTTGTTCCAGATGAATCTATGAAGAGTTATTTCTAGGTCTCTCAAATATGTCGTTGGTATTTTAATGGGTAGTGCGTTGAATCTGTAGATTGCTTTGGGTGGTATGGACATTTTAATGATGTTGATTCTCCCAATCCATGAGCATGGTATGCTCTTCCATCTGTTAACATATTACTCTATCTCTTTTTTCAGTGTCCTGTAGTTTTCTGCATATAGGTCTTTTACCTCTTTAGTTAGGTTTATTCCTAGGTATCTTAATTTTTTTGGTGTGATGGTAAATGGGATTGCTTTTTTAGTTTCTCTTTCTGTAATTTCACTATTAGTGTATAAAAATGCCACAGACTTTTTAACATTAATTTTGTATCCTGCTACATTGCCGAATTCATTAATTAAGTCAATTAGTTTTGGAATGGAGTCCTTTGGGTTTTTTCGGACCTAAATAGAACCTTTTCGAAAGAAGACAGAAGGAAGGCCAAGAGACACATGAAAACATGTTCAAAGTCATTAATCATCCGAGAGATGCAAATCAAAACTACAATGTGATACCATCTTACACCGGTCAGAATGGCAATCATCAACAAATCAACAAACGACAAGTGTTGGTGAGGATGCGGAGAAAAAGGAACCCTTGTGCACTGTTGGTGGGAATGCAGTCTGGTGCAGCCACTGTGGAGAACAGTATGGAGTTTCCTCAGAAAACTAAAAATGGATCTCCCATTTGACCCTGTAATCTCACTCTTAGGATTTTATCCTAAGAAATCACAAACACCAATCAGAAAGGATTTATGCACCCCTATGTTCATAGCAGCACAATTTACAATAGCTACAATTTGGAAAGAGCCTAGGTGCCCGTCAGCAGATGAGTGGATCAGAAAACTGTGGTACATCTACACAATGAAATTCTATGCTGCCATTAAAAAGAAGGAATTCTCACTATTTGCAGCAACCTGGTTGGAACTGGAGAGCCTTATGCTTAGTGAAATAAGCCAGTCAATGAGGGAGAAGCATCACAGGATCTCACTCATTGGTGGATAATAAAGAACATTATAAACTGATGAACAAAAGGATAGATACAGAGGCAGTAAAGCTTCAAACAGATTGTGAAATTACAGCAGGAAGATTAAAGTTATTTGAGGTAGATAAGAGATCAATCAAAGGACTTGTATGCATGCATATAAGCATAACCAATGAACACAGACACTGGGAGGGTTGGGGTATACCTGGGAGCGAGGGGGGGCAATGTGGAGATATGTATAAAAAATTTTAAAAAAAGAGTAAAAATTGCAACAAACAAGTACCTATAAATAATAACTCTAAATTTAAATGGATTAAATACCCTAATCAAAAGACATAGGGTAAATTAGTGGATAAGAAAACATGATACACATATCTGCTGTATACAGGAAACCCATGTCAGAAAAAAAAGACACATATAGACTGGTGGTGAAGGGATGGTAAAAGGTTTTTCAGGTGAATGGAAAATAAAAAAAAAGCTAGGGTAGCAATATTTATATCTGACAAATTAGATCTCAAGGAGAAGGGCATAACAAGAGATAAGGAGGGCCACTTCCTAATACTAAAAGGAACAATCCAAGAAGAAGAAATAACTCTGGTAAACATATACACACTCAATACAGGAGCAACCAAATACATGAAAAATCTCCTGGATGATATCAAGGGAGAGATTGACAGCAGTACAATCATAGTAGGGAACTTTAATACCCCTCTCAACATTGCACAAATTCTCTAAACAAAAAGTCATAAAAGGAACATTAATCCTAAATGACTTACTAGACCACATGGAATTAATTGACATCTTTAAAACATTTTACCCCAAAGCCACAGAATATACATGCTAATTAAGTGAACATGGGTAATTTTCAAATATAGACCATATATTGGGTCACAGGCAAAGTCACTTTAAATTCAAGAAGATAGAAATCATATCAAGCATCTTCTTAGACCACAGTGGCAGAAAACTGGATATCAACTACAATATAAACAATACAAAGAAATCAAACACATGGAAACTAAATAGCATGCTATTAAGCAATAACTGGGTTACCAGAGAGATTAAAGGATAAATAAAAAGCATCATGGCAACAAATGACAATGAAAACAAAACAACCCAAAACCTATGGAACACAGCGAAGGCAGTCTTGAGAGGGAAGTTCATAGCTCTCTAAGCCTACTGGAAAAAAAACAAACAGGAAACAATGATAATAAATTACCTAACCCTACAACTCAAAGAATTAGAAAGAGAGCAACAAGAGAAGCCTGGTGCAATTAGAAGGAAGGGAATAATAAAGATCAGAGCAGAGATATACAATATAGAGACCAAAAGAAAAATTACAAAAGATTAACAAAACTAAAACTGATTCTTTGAAAGGATAAAGAAGATTGATGAACCTCTAGCCAGGCTCACCAAAAAGCAGAGATAGGACCCAAATAAACAAAATCAGAAATGAAAGAGGAGATATAACAACAGACCCCACTGAAATACAAAGGATTGTTAAAAAATACTATGAACAGATCTATTCCAACAAATGGGACTACCTGGAGGAAATGGACATATTCTTAGAAAAATACAACCTTGCAAAGATCAATCAAGAAGAATCTAAACATCTCAATGGGCCAATAACTATGGATGAAATTGAACCAGTCATCAAAAAACTCCCAGTAAACAAAAGCCTGGGACCAGATGGCTTCATAGGGGAGTTATACTAAAAATTCAAGGAAGAATTAAAACCTATCCTCCTCAGACTATTCAAAAAATTCAATAGGAAGGAACACTTCTAAGCTCATTCTATGAAGCCAGCATCACCCTAATACCAAAACCAGATTAAGACAATACAATGAAAGAGAATTACAGGCTAATATCCCTCATGAATATAGATTCCAAAATGCTCAACAAAATTCTAGCAATTTTGATACATCAATACATCAGAAAGATCATACACCATGACCAAGTAGGATTTATCCCAGGAATGCAAGGATGGTATAATATCTGCAAGTCAATAATTGAGATACATCACATAAACAAATTGAGAAATAAAAACCACATAGTCATATTAATTGATGCAGAAAAAGCATTTGACAAAACCCAACACCTATTTTTGATAAAAACTCTCAGCAAGGTGGGAATAGAAGGATCATAACTCAAAACAATAAAAGCCATATATGGTAAACCCACAGCCAACATCATACTCAATGGGCAAAAACGAAAACCATTTCCTCTAAGAACAGGAACAAGACAGGAATGCCCACTCTCAACATTCCTGTTTGACATAGTACTGGGAGTATTAGCCATTGCAATTAGACAACAAGAAGAAATAAAAGGCATCATCCAAATTGGAAAAGAAGTAAAACTGTCCTTATTTGAAGATGACATGATAGTATTCATAAAAAAACTGAAAGACTCCATCCAAAAGCTATCAGAATTAATAAATGAATTCCGCAATGTAGCAAGATACATAATTAACACCAAGAAATATATGGCATTTCTATACACCAATAGTGAGCTTACAGAAAGAGAGATTTAAAGAGCAATCCCATTTACCATTGCAGCAAAAAATTAAGATACTAGGAATAAACTTAACTAAGGAAGTAAATGATCTATACACAGAAAGCTATAGGACACTGAAAAAAGACATAGAGGAAAATGTAAACACATGAATGAACGGAACATGATCATGGATTGGTAGAATCAACATCATTAAAATGTCCATACTACCCAAATAAACCTACAGATTCAATGCACTCCCCATTAAAATCCGGACAGCATATTTCACAGACCTAGAAAGAACTCCCTAAAATTCATCTGGAAAAAAAAGACCCCAAATAGCCACTTCAATCCTGAGGAAAAAAAAAGAAAGTAGGTGGAATCTCAATACCAGATTTCAATCTGCTTTCCAAAGCCACTCTTCTCAAAACAACCTGATACTGGCAACAAGAACAGGTACACACACACACACACACACACACACACACACACACACACACCAATGGAATAGAATAGAGAACAAAGATATCAACTCAAACCACAATGCTCAACTAATATTTGACAAAGGAGGCATGAACATACAATGGAGTCAAGAGCGTCTCTTCAATAAATGGTGTTGGAAAAATTGGACAGATATGTGCAAAAAAATGAGACTAGACCACCAACTTACACCAAACACAAAAATAAACTGCAAATGGATAAAGGACTTAAACATAAGATAGGTAATCTTAAAAATAATAGGGGAATCCACAGGCAAAGAAATCTCAGACATATGCGGAAGCAATTTCTGATACTGCTCTTAGGGCAATTGAAACTAAAAATAAAATAAATAAATGGGACTACATCAAAATGAAAAGCTTTTTCACAGCAAAAGAAACCATCAACAAAACAACAAGAAAGCCCACTGTATGGGAGAACATACTTACAAATATTATCACTGATAAATGTTTAATCTCCAACATCTACAGGGAACTTATACAACTTAATAAAAGAAAGATAAACAATCCAATAAAAAATGGGCAACGAAGCTAAATAGAATCTTTTCAAAAGAAGACAGAAGGAAGGTCATAAGATATATGAAAATATCCTCAAAGTCACTAATTATCCTAGAGATGCAAATCAAAATGACAATGCTATACCATCTCACACCTGTCAGAATGGCAATCATCAGGGCTCTGCCATCTAAGACTGCCCCATTTGGCAGCCCCTTGAAGGACTTGCAGAATCTAATTGTCCCTAGCTCTCTCTCTCTCTCTCTCTCTCTCTCTCTCTCTCTCTCTCTCTCTCACACACACACACACACACACACACACACACACACGCACACACACACACCACATGTCCTCACTCTCTTCTGTGGTTCCCTCACTATCTCACACTCTCTCCCTCCATACCTTCCTGCTGGTCATCATCTTCCAAATCTCTTTTTCTTTATTTTAAAAAGATAACATTTTCTCTTTGAAGGAAAGGATAAAGGGAGGAAGAGAGGAAGGCAGGTTAAGTGATAGGAAACCTGCAGTGGACACTACTTGCTGAGGCTTGCACATTCACAGCCCCACTTCACATCTCCAGGAGTCCTGCCACCATGACAAGGTTGCTGCAGAGCTGAATCCAGAGCTTTCTGCCATTTCCTTGTAAAGCCATGATTAAAAGGCAGAGCCGGGTGCACAAAGTGGACACTTCTGGGTGGCTAGTGCAGGCACAGAGACCACATCATCTTGAGAAACAGAGCTGCTTGAGACTAGGACCCTGGCCTCAGCATCACCCAGTCACATCTCAGATGCAAACTAGGACCCTGCAGCCCCTGGGGATAGAGAACTGCAACCACACTTCAGATCAACAGACAACAAGAATCCAGACTTCCAGGCCACAGAGTTTTGTGAATCAAAGAGTCTATTCTCCACCTCCTCCCCTGCAGGTTTGCAGGATCTCAGAGAGTGCCATAATAACTGTTAGACCCACCCCTCACTCAGGCTGCAGGGCCCCTATGGGAATTTGAGCTTGGGAGCATGTGAAGGTGCTCCAGCACTGCTATAGGAATTTGAGCCTGCACACACATAGAGACTGAAATTTGCTCCCCATAACACAATTGGGCTAACAAACCCAAAGCCGATGCAGGGTGGCAGTGCTACCTGACTTAGATTCTGGGCAAGCGCACACGGAAATCTGTTTTCCGTAGCACACATGGAAGTTTGTTTTCCACAGCGCAGGCACTCTACAGTGCTACTGAGCAACCCAGTCTTCCACGGTGGCCAGGACCCAGACTCTTCCGGTAAGAGGTAGTACTGAACATCACTAACTTGACTCTTACCGAGTACGCCTGGATCCCTGACTCACAACACATTCACACTAAGAGCCAGTGACTCTAATTCTTGGTAGATGAACACATGGGGACCCTAATTCTCAGCGAGAAACCACATGAGGCAACAGAGACTCTAATATTCAATTGTTGCTGCAGACACAGAGAAATTCTGACTCCTAGTATACACTAGGGGATTCATTTTTTGGCACATGCCAATAGCACAGTGCAGGTGGGGTCCATGATTCTAGGTGAACACACAAGACCACACTGAATGCTGGTAATACTGACCCTGAGCAAGTCTGATTCCCACCAACCCACAGCAACCACACATTCTAGTGTTGGAGCACTTCAATGAAACTCGTGTAGTGCGAAACTCCCATGGCACATGGCCCGGGGGGGGGGGGGATAGGAGTCACTAAGAAAGGAAAGTAGTGAAATTGAAGCATGTAGCATGACCAAAAAAGAATTCAGAGTAATGGTTGTGGAATTAATAATCAGATGAATGAGAAAATCAACAACCTATGCAAGAATCGGGAAGAAATGAAAAGTGATATAGCTACAATCAAAAACACCATGGAAAATTTCAACAGTAGACTAGACAAAGCAGAGGACCAAATTAGTGAGTTAGAAAATCAGGTACAGAAACAAGCCCAATCTGAACAGCAACTGGAGAAAAAAAAAAATTATAAAGTGGGAGGGAAACCTAAGGAAGCTTTAGGACAACATGTAATGAAGTAACATATATATAATAGGGTTGCCAGAAGGACAAAGAAGAGTAGCAAGGATTAGAAAATCTATTTGAAGAAATAATGACAAAACTTTCTGGATATGGGGAAGAAAAAAGTTACATAATTACAGAGAGTTCCAAGCAAGACAAACCTCAAAAGACCCACATCAAGACACTTCATAATTTTAATGGCAAATATTAACAACCTAGGTGCCCATCAGCAGATGAGTGGATCAGAAAACTGTGGTACATCTACACAATGGAATTCTATGCTGCCATTAAAAAGAAGAAATTCTTACCATTTGCAGCAACCTGGTTGGAACTGGAGAACCTTATGCTTAGGGAAATAAGCCAGTCAATCAAGGAGAAGCATCACATGATCTCACTCATTTGTGGATAATAAAGAACATTATAAACTGATGAACAAAAGGATAGATACAGAGGCAGTAAAGCATCAGACTGTGAAATTACAGCAGGAAGATTAAAGTTAGGTGAGGTAGATGAGAGATCAATCAAAGGACTTGTATGCATGCATATAAGCATAACCAATTAACATAGACACTGGAGGGGTGGGGTATGTCTGAGAGGGAGGGGGGCAATGGGGAGATATGTATAAAAAATTAATAAAAATAACAAAAATATTAACAACAAAGAGAGAATCTTGAAGACAGCATGAGAGAGACAGAGAATTACCTACAAAGGATCCCCCATCAAATTATAAAATGATTTCTCAATAGAAACACATCAAGTTAAAGGGGAATGGAAGGAGGTACAAAAGTGTTGCAAAGCAAAGCACTGAATCCAAGAATACTCTATTCAGCAAGACTATCAATCAAAATTAAAGAGGAAATCAGAAGCTTCCCAGACAAAACAAACAAACAAACTAAGGGAGTTTATCACCACCAAACCAGCAATGCAAGAAATGCTAAATGAAATACTGCAAAAAAGAATACATAAAAAAAGTAACAAGGAACACAGACACAAAAATAGATATGACTACAAACAAGTACCTTTCAGTAATAACTTTAAATGCAAATGGACTAAATACTCCAATCAAAAGACATCTAGTGCCTGAATGGATAAAAAACACAATCCATATATATGCTGTCTCCAAGAGATCCACCTCAGAACAAGGGACTCACCCAGATTGAAAGTGAAGGGATGGTAAAATATCTTTCAGGCAAATGGAAATGAAACTAGAAAGCTGAGGCAGCAACACTTATATCTTACAAAATAAACCTCAAAGTGAAGGCCATTAAAAGAGATAAGGAAGGCCACTTCATAAAACTAAAAGGATAGATATAACCCTGATAAACATATATGCATCCAACACAGGAGCACCAAAATATACAACAAAACTCCTGGAAGATATCAAGAGAGAGATCAACAACAATACAATCATATTAGGAGACTTTAATACACTACTGACATCACTGGATAAATGCTTTAGAGACAAAAAGTCAGCAAAGACACAGCAATCCTTAATGACACACTAGATCAGATCGACTTAACTGACATCTTCAGAACATTGCATCCCAAAGCCACAGAATATATGTTCTTCTCAAGTGTACATGGGACATTTTAAAAAATAGACCACATATTGAGTCACAAGCAAAGTCTCCCCAAATTCAAGACGATTGAAATCATACCAAGCATCTCCTTAGACCACAATGCCATAAAATTAGAAATAAACTACAATAAAAACAATCCAAAAAACCTCAAACACTTTGAAGCTGAAGAGCTTGCTATTAAATAATGACTGGTTTACCAATAAGATCAAAGAAGAAATTAAAAACATCCTGCAAACTAATGACAACAAAAACACAACAATCCAAAAACCTATGGGACACAATGAAAGCCGTCCTGAGAAGGAAGTTCATAGCTCTACCAGCCTACCTCAAAAAGTAAGAAAAAATGGTAATCACCTAACTCTACAACTTAAAGAATTAGAAAGAGAGCAACAAGAAAACCCCAGAGTTAGCAGAAGGAAGAAGATAATAAAGATCAGAGCAGAAATAAATGACATAGACACACACAAAAAAATACAAAAGACCAAATTAAACCAAGAGCTGGTTCTTTGAAAGGATAAACAAGATTGATGAAGTTCTAGTCAAGAGCTCACCAAGAAGCAAAAAGAGAGGACCCAAATAAACAAAATCAGAAATGAGAGAGGTGAAATAACAGAGACCACAGAAATACAAAGGATCATTAAAAAGTAATGGTTTGGCTCAGTAGATAGAGTGTTGGCCTGCAGACTGAAAGGTCCCAAGTTCAATTCTGATCAAAGGCATGTATCTTGGTTGCGGTCACAGCCCCAGTAGGGGACATGCAGTAGGCGGGTGATGGATGTCTCTCTTTCATCGATGTTTCTAACTCTCTATCCCTCTTCTTTCCTCTCTGTCAAAAATCAACAAAATGTATTTTTATAAAATTCTAGGAACAACTCTGCTTCAACCAACTAGACAACCTGGAGGAAATGGACATATTGCTAGAAAAGTACAATCTTCCAAAACTCAATCGGGTAGATTCTAAAATTCTCAATAGTCCAATAACTATGGATGAAATTGAAGCAGTCATCAAAAAGCTCCCAGCAAACAAAAGCCCTGGGCCAGAGGGCTTCACAAAAGAGTTTTACCAAACATTCAAGGAAGAACTAAAATCTATCCTTCTATGACTATTCAAAAACATTCAAGAGGAAGGAACACTTCCAAGCTCATTCTATGTAGCCAGTATCACCCTAATACCAAAAACAGATAAAGACAACACAATGAAAGAGAATTACAGGCCAATCTTCTCCATGAAGATAGATGCCAAAATCTTCAACAAAATTCTAGCAAATCGGACCCAGCAATACATCAGAAAGAGCACACACCATGACCAAATATGGTTTATCCTGGTGATGGAAGAATGGTACAATATTTGCAAATCAGCTAACATGACACATCACATAAACAAATTGAGAGATAAAAATCACATAATCATTTCAATTGACTCAGCAAAAACATTTGACAAAATCTTCTTGATAAAAACTCTCAACAAAGTGGGAATAGAAGGATCATACCTCAACATAATAAAAACCATATATGAAAAACCCACAGCTAACATCATACTCAATGGACAAAAACTAAAACCATTTATCCTAAGAACAAGAACAAGACAGGGATGCCCACTCTCACCACTCCTGTTCAACAGTACTAGAAGTACTAGCTATTGTGATCAGACAAGAAGAAATTAAAGTCATCCAAATTGGAAAAGAAGAAGTAAAGCCATCCTTATTTGCAGAAGACATGATATTGTACATAGAAATCCTAAAGACTCCATCAAAAAACTATTAGACTTAATAAATGAATTTGGCAATGTAGCAATATGGCATTTCTTTACACCAATAGTGAACTTTTAGAGAGACTAAAAAAGCAATCCCATTTACCTTTGCACCAAAAAAAAAAATAAGATACCTAGGAATAAACTTAACTAAGGAGGTAAAATAATGATATGCAAAAAACTACAGGATGCTGTAAAAAGAGATAGAGCAAGACATAAACAGATGGAAGAACATAACATGTTCATGGATTGGTAGAATCAACATCATCAAAATGTCCATACTACCCAAAGCAATCTACAGATTCAATGCAATCCCCATTAAAATACCAATGGCATATTTCACAGACCTACAACGAACTTTCAAAATATTCATCTGGAATAAAAAAGACCCTGAATAGCTGCAGCAATCCTGAGAAAGAAGGACAAAGTAGTTGGGATCTCAATACCAGATTTCAAGCTGTATTATAAACACACTGTTCTTAAAACAGCCTGGTACTGGTATACTTTCCTCAAAAAACTAAAAATGGAACTTCCATTTGACCCAGTGATCCCACTTCTGGGAATATATCCCAAGAAACTAGAAACACCACTCAGAAAAGATATATGCATCCGTGTGTTCATAGCAGCACAATTTACCATAGCTAAGATTTCGAAACAACCTAAGTGCCCATCAGCATATGAGTGGAATAAAACACTGTGGTACATCTACATAATGAATACTACTCCGCAGTAAAAGAGGAGTTCTTACCACTTGCAACAGCATGGATGGAACAGGAGAATATTATGCTAAGTTAAATAAGCCAGTCAGAGAAAGATAAATATCACATGATCTTACTAATGTGTGGAATATAATGAACAACATAAACTGATAAAAAGGGACAGATTCAGAGACAGAGAAGCATCGATCAGACTGCCAAACCTCAGAGGGAAGATACAGGATGGTGGGGGAATGGTAGAGAGATCAACCAAAGGATTGTATGCATGAATATAAGCCTAACCAATGGACACGAACACCAGGGGGGTGAGGGCATGAGTGGGGGATTTGGGAGATTAATGGAGGGATGAGGACACATATGTAATACCTTAATCAACAAAGAAATTTTACCATCCAGATATTATTGATGACAAGTACACATAAGGAACTGTTTGACATTGAAACTGGGACTCAAAGCTATCAGATATTGAAATTGGGACTCAAATATTTTTCTTTTGCTCTTGTGAATTTATTTCTAGCTTAAAGGGGCAAGATGTTTTTAAAGACAAGAATCAGGGGTGGCGGGAGGGGAAGCAGATGCAGAGGCAAAGAAGCAATAAACAGACTCTCATGCTACAGTGGGAAGGCAGGGGAGGTTGCGGGGGAGGGGCCTCTAGAAGATCAACGGGAGGACTTGTATGCATATGTGTAGGCATAGCCAGTGGATACAGGGCAATGCGGGGTCGGGGGGGGGAGGTAGGTGAGGGCATGTACTGGGGGGTAGGGAGGGCAATAGGGAAAAAATAAAAATAAAATAATTTTTAAAAAATAAATAGAAAATAATAAAATACAAATAAAGAACAACACAGGTGCATTCTGAAATGTTAAAAAGATAAAGAATATGTCATCTATAATCAATGTAGCATTTTGTGTATTTTAACCAGACTATTGTATATAATTATGTACACACCGACCCACATGCACATAAATATATTTGTATGGATATACCTATGCATACATGCATATATAGGACACACTACACAGATTTTAACTTAATACATAACTGAATACAATTCTATAATATATAACTTCTATAATTGAATTTGTTTTTATAGAATTGCATTAGTTAGCAGCATGGAGAATGAAGAATGTAGATTTTATCCTGAGTTCAAAGAGAGTGTCTGGAGAGGGATAGAAATCCTATGAAGCAATGTTTCAGAGAATCTGATGTATCCCATGGTTACCACTGAGAGATTAAATTGGCTAAGAAATTTTTAACATTTCTCATCCCTAGGTTTTGGGGATTACTCTCCTTCATAAATTCCTCAAACATGTGTTCTAATTTCCATCTAAGTGATAAATATTATTTATTGAAGAATTATTGAGGCAGGCATGGTATTAGATGCTTTATGAGGTTTTATATAATCCTTTCAGCATCACCTGAAGAGACCTATTATTATCTCTATTTTATAGAAAAGGAAATAGAAGCAGTCTGTATTTGTAAGCACTCTGGGGGGGGGGGGTGTACAAAAGGTATTAGATGCACATGGCTTACCCTTAAAAACCTGAGATAATTATAGTAGTTACTGCTTGGGACTATAGTAAGTTTTGAATGAGGTCATGGATATAACACACTATGTGAGTATCATTCCAGGGACATAGTAAGTACTCAATAAATCTGATCAATGATAAGGAAGGGGATGAGCATGATTACAATGGTGATTATGGTAAAGAAGATGATGTTGGCTAGATGTAAGGGAAGGGTGATAGTGAAAAGGTAGAAGACCAGTGCATCCTCCCTAAGAGTCTACAGACTCTGGCCTGAAGCAAAGGGTTAATTGACTAGACATTGGATTCTCCTTTCCTTGTGGGTCACTAGTAGTATTTCTATCAGAAAAGATATCCTTATCAATGCCAAATACCACAGGAGGAGGGAATTCTTATGCTTCTAGCCTTCCCCCACCCCTTTCAACTGAAAGTTAAAATTGAACTTTCAAAACATTCTTAATTTTTTTCCAATATGCTAGTTTATATGACTAATTTTTTTTTCTTGCTCAATTTTAACAAGGTAGGGATTTGGGAATAGAGTTAATTAAAGAAATACACATTTATTACCATATTGTAACACTCTAGATACTGCTTAATTAAAGACTCAAATTTTTAAATTAACGTATGACACTTTGTATTTCTAGACAAAAGAGAATGTGCAGAGTTTAGAGGAAAGGTAAATGAACTTGAAGTTCAGAGATGTCCTTAGACAGAAAACGACCCAGTGAACTTGGTAAGTTATTCAGTATCTCAGAACTTCAATTTTCTAATTATTCAAAATATAATTTATAACAGCAATGTCACATATTTGCATTTCTTCCTATGGTGTGCAAAGTAGCCATATGTATGTTTTCTTCTTTTGATCCTTAAAATGACCCTGAATGAGGTAGGGCAGGCATTATTATCCTCCTTTAAAAAATGAGAAAAGTGAGGTTTGGCAAGGTTAAGTAAATATCCAAGGTCACAGAGCTAATAAATGTTACACTGAGGGCTCAAAACCCTGCTTTCTATTTTGCATATGATGTTTTTTTACATTACACATCCAAGTTCTCCCATAATAAGCATGGTGAATAAAAGACAGACCCATGATCTAAATTCAGTTTTCTCATACAAAAAGCTCAGTTATATTGGACAGGACATATTGCTTCACTAGACCTTCATTTTCTTGTCCATAAAATAAGTGGATTATTCATTTTTGCAGGGTATGCTCTGTCACCACTTGCATGAACGAAGGAAGAGATAGGTAAACTGCTTTGGTCAACATTGCACAGTAAGGGGTAGAGAGAATCTTTTTTAGTCTCTGATGTAACCTTCCTAGCAAGAGGTAACAACAAGATGACAAGGATGACAGACACGTTGGAGATATTAGTCTACAAAACAGTGGTTCTCAGCAACTTTTTCATAAAAGCAATAAGCATGTGTCTTAAAAGGGAGAATGTGTAGATAATTTTGTTGAGTTATATAAACTGTGTGCTTTGTCCCCATACTTAAAGGTAGTGGTGATTCTACTGATAATGGAGATGATTGTTAATGAATAATCCATGCATGACATGGAATAGGTTCCTACGAGGCATATTTTTTAAGGAGTTAATTTTATCTTTAATTGGCATTTCATGTGAGCACATGCTGTGCATTCTCTGTGCCTAAGAAGCCACCCCCAGATGATATGCACACTCATTCTCTCTCTTATTAATTCCTTCTCATTCTTCAATAATTACTCTCCTCCAGGAAACCTCCACTGAGATTTCATCTAGTTCTTCTCTTTCATAGAAATCTATTGTTTTAACCAGCACAACAACCATTCTTCTTTTGGGTTTCTTGAGAACTTTCTTCTTCCCATGCATGCAGGGCTAATAGGACTATTAATCAAGGTGATCTCCTTTAACTTAAACAAGTAATGGAACTGTGACCTGCACAAGGTCACCCGACTGTTCCTCACAAAAATAGGTACCTCAAGCAACATAGTAGAGAAGGAAAATCAAGTCAATTCATTGAAAACCTCTTGTATTTATCCTGGTTGCCTGGATGCCTGCAGTGGCTCTGCTTCCTGTCTCACCATCCCCTGGTTTATCAGTCATTCCATCTTTATACTGAATTACCTCACATATTCCAAAATACTTCTCATGTTTGTTTATATTAACCCAAATAAATGTTGGTTGCTTGCTTCCCAAGAACCTAACTGTACCTCTCTGTTATGTGATTTATGGTACATGCTCGTTTCCTTAATAACACTTATTTTACATTTTAAGTATACATGCTGTTTGGTTATGTGGTTTATGTCTGCACCCTCACCAGGCTGTGAGATTCTGGGAGGCAAAGAGTAAATCCCCAACACTTACAACAGTGTTTAGCACTTTCTAGTAATTTATTACATTTTCTTTTGATTTAATGAATAAATAATTGAATTAAATTTAAGGTTTGCATTACTCTCTACTGCTTCTTAGAATGGTGACCCCCAACATAGCATGATCTCCTTAATGTCTCTTATTTTAAGCCCCTCTTTTTCTCAATTCCTTGCTTTCTCTCAATCTCTATCTCCTTTCTCTCTCTTTCCTCAATTTGCAACTACACAGTTGTCCTCAGGATTGGATTTCTCCCTTGTTATAAAACCCTTCTCTGACTCTCTTACTTCCAGGAAAAAGCCTAAGGCCTTTCATGATCTTAAGCCTGATCACCTATGTTGTGTTATGTTCTGTATTAATTTCAGTCATATTTTCAACTCTAGGCATGTTCCTGAATCCCTCATGTTCTCTCACATATCTCTTTTTTGAACCAACTCTCATCTCTTCCTGCAATAATTAAAAAGATTCATAGAGATAGGAAAGGAGAGGGAGAGAGAAACATCACTGTGAGCACCATATCTTGAAGAGCTGTCCTCCTGCACACCCCCTACCAGTGGTGGAGCCAGCAATTCAGTCCTGAGCCCCACCGGATTGGAACAGACAAACTTTCCATGCATGGGAGGATGCCCAACCAATTGATCCACATTTGCCAGGGCTTCCTGCAATGACTTTTATTTCCTCTTCTCCTTCAGTCCTTAGCCTTATAGTTTCTTCCTCCATAAAGTTTCCCCCCATCACAAGGTCCACCTTCAACTAATCTTGGACTAGCCGAGATGACCTTGCTTTGTGTTCTCAAGCTCATTCTGTACAGCTTTTTTCTTACATTTGTAAGTTATTTACCTTATTGTTTTGATTTGTTTATTTGTTCACTACCTCTAAAAAAAAACCCTCAAGAGCAGAGATCATCTCTTTTATCTGTTATCTCCTCAGAACCCAGCATAAGTACTTTATAAATGTCCCTTTTAAAAAAGACTAAATGTAAGATTGAATCATTCTACCAATTGAACTCCTCACTGATTTTTTTTTGTATTACACTTATAATCTTCTCATAGTATTTATTGACTTCAATTTTTCATTATAGATATCTATATACGTGTCTCATTTTCACTGTTTTTTAACTCTTTGGAAATTAAGTTTATATCTTCTTCTTGTTCTTCTTGTTCTTCTTGTTCTTCTTGTTCTTGTTCTTGTTCTTGTTCTTCTTCTTCTTCTTCTTCTTCTTCTTCTTCTTCTTCTTCTTCTTCTTCTTCTTCTCTCTCTCTCTCTCTCTCTCTCTCTCTCTCTCTCTCTCTCTCTCTCTCATATATGTATGTATGCAGCACCTGGCATACTTCCTGGCCTATAATAGGTGCACAATAATTACTCATTGACAAAAGTGAATGATGAATCAAGCCATGCTATAATGCTGATACTTTAATATTATATACTTAGTCCTCATTTGATGCCATTGATAGATTCTATGACTTTAAGCAAAACAACACATAATGAAACCAATTTTAGGCTAAATGGTATAGGCTAAATAGATATAAACAATGGTATCTCATCAATGTTACAAATGCAACAAATTTGAGTGAAATGACATTGTTTGAGGACCTGCTGTATTAAAATGAACACATGAAATTTTCACATTTCACAAAAGACTTAAGACGACAGTGATTTATTTTTAAAAGGAATGGATTGCAAACATGAGATTTCAGATTGGTTAAAATAGAAAGAGAAGATGGGAAGCCTTTCATGATAGTCCTTCACTTTTATCACATGACAACTATCATTTCATTCTAAATAAGTCCAGTAACTTTGAAATGAGATAGTTGCCTGAAATATTATGTTATACAGGGATACCCAGACTGCCTCCACCACCACCAAGCCTACCCATGCTTACCTTGTTGTTCATGGGATCAAGTTCTTTTGGGTGCATCTGAATCCATACACTAACAATTTAGGATTAGAATCCTCATGTCCATGAGGAGCCATATTTTAGTTAGGATCTGGTTTGGATTTAGCAACAGACATTGAAACAGTTTCTGGTCTTTCAGTCTTTAAAGATAAATGTCTTTTTCCCTATCATAGCAGGCAAATCATGCTCATTCTTTTCCATTTCTATTTTTTAACCAAGTTCCTGTATTAACAAACCCCTCACGGGTTTACATCCACTGCAGTCAATTCAGGTTGATTTGACCAGTGTTAGATTCACCTGAAGCAACGTGGTGTGCAACCACCGAGCAATGACATGA
Source organism: Lasiurus borealis (assembly GCA_004026805.1). NCBI lineage: Eukaryota > Metazoa > Chordata > Mammalia > Chiroptera > Vespertilionidae > Lasiurus > Lasiurus borealis. The sequence continues at coordinate 22,370 of PVJN01004813.1, forward strand.
AGAAGAGAGTTTGCTATACCCTTCCTCTCAATAAGTTCTTGATGCAGATTCGAAATTGGTAAGTGCTCTTCACTCTCAAGCACAGAATGCAAATCACTCAGCACAGTAAGTCACTGGTTGGATTCTTCTTTAAATTATGTAAAATGATTCCAAACGATACCGAAGAGCAGAAGTTACAGTATATATTTAATTTTCCTTCCAAGAAAACAAACCTTGCTGATGGAGATTAAGAAAGTCCCCTAATTCCCATTTTTCTTGTTGCCAGTCTTGGGAGGGTTCTTCGGGCATTCACCTGAACTCTGGTGCATCAAGTCAGAAGAAGCAGAAAAGTATAACTCTCAGGCTTGTTCCATGATGGGAGGCAAATTTTCTAGACAGGGGAGAAAATCATCTGATCCCATCAGTGTGTTATCTAATATTGATTCATCAAATTTTAAAGCTATGTCATCAAGAGAAAAGTTTGGATTACGCCTCTCTGTTCTGTGATGGATAATAGTGATCCACTCATCATTGCAGAGGCAGTGCCCTCTCTGAAGATTGCTACTATAGCAGGAACACCAGTGACTCCCCAGTTACCAAGTAAATGGGTCTGAAACTTAAGTTTAATCAGTCAGTCTCTTAAATCTTGTTGATGAATAAAGTGGTCAGATTGCCACTGGATAGCGGTTATCTCCCTATTCTTCCTCCCCTTTTATTGATTTAGCAAGTAGTTTCCTCTAGAACTACTTTTGCAGTTTCAATCATGGAATTATTTATCATGAGTTTTTCCTTTCATATACCAAATTAATTTTTTATCAATACATCATTGAATGGAAAGTTTTCATTGGTCCAATTAATACAAACATAACACATAGATGAAGCTAAGTTGGTTTTACCAGTAGAAGGAGGGCCAAAAATTTGGCAGTTAGTTGAGCTGCCCATATATATAACACCATCACTGTGTCATGAAAACGACTTGATAAAGTACACACAACTTATGAACTTTTTGAGCATCACCTTCTTCACCAGTCATGAGCAGTTCCATTAGTGAGTATGTTTGAAATCTGATATCTGCTGACACTTGTAATACTCTCTTAACAGTGGTAGTTCCATTTGTTGTACACATGAGAGATAGGTATTCATCTTGATTGGTACACAGCCAATATTTTTATACAAACAACTGTAAGCTTACCCTCTTCTACCCACCCTGTATGTTGCAACTTGGAAAACATAGTTACAAACTCATCAGAACAGAAGCCAGTCAGAGCCCTGGGAAAGGATCCTGTACTAACACCTCTAATGCTCAAATTTGCCAGGCCCTTTAGTTGCAGAGCCGTAAGGAGGATGGAGGCTGTGAAAGAAAAGTATAGGTCCTTCCTTGGCATGGTAGCAGGGAGGCACTTGGGCAGTGCAGGGCAGCAGCCATTTAGGAACTGGTGTGAAGTATGCAAATATTTAAGCATCCTGTATTATAGAATATGTGTGCCAGCTGAATATAAACCCTATCCTGGGACTTAACCAAAAAGAGGCAAAAGGAAGGAGCAGAAAGTGAAACAGCAGAAGAAAACAGCCAGCATTCAGTAACAGAGTGAAGTCATCAGAAGATGATTAATCCCTGAATTATAAATTATCTTAACAACCTACAATGAATCAGAGCGTTTTCTAGAACAAATGAATTTGATAGCTTTTTAGCTTTTAACTGGTAATTTTAGTTTTTTGTTTTTTTTTTTCTCCCAGGGAAGGAAGTATCTCACAATGTTTAACCTTTTTAATATGTTTTTCTTTTAGTCTTTCTCATACTATCTTCAAAAAAATATCATGCTTTCATTTTACATTTTTAAATGTTACATACCTTGTTTACATACCATAACACAACTCCTCAGGCACCAAAATTGCTTTGGCAAATGATATTTGAGTGGTAAGAGCCTTTTAGCAGAAGTCCACATTTTTTTTCATAATTCCCTACAATGCAATGATTATACATCCTCTAAATAAGATACATGCCACCACAATCAAGGTTAGATTGCCATTATCTTATAGGGCTGAGCAGAGTTTCCATTTTTTTAATTGTATCAGAAGCACTCTGTAAAGGCTCTACAACACTTCATTCAGTGGCAGTATTTCCCCAAATGTGTAACTACATGCAGTAAACAACAGGTTGAGAAAACAAAAATTGTATTTAAAAAATCTGTGGTTGAAATTCTATGTTCTTTGCAATTGATATCACCTCCTGGAGGGTTCATATATGTAATAAACCTCTTTGAGCAAAAGCATAGCAAATACCTCTATGTGGAGAAAAGAGCTCTGCAAGGGAGACCAGAAGGCTTTAGGCAATTCTCATGTAGCAAAATCCCACTTAAAATAAACCTCCCCTTCCTCGTGGGATCTCCTGTAATCCTGGGATTAGACAGATCAGTGCTAGTAGTGGTTGGTCTTTGCTCAGAGAATTTGCTCAAGTTCTATGGAGCTCATTCTTTTTTCCTTCAAATTTCAAAATCAAGTATCGAGAACATTTTACTTATTAATGAATTTCTTAAGGTGGTCTCTGATCCATGATTTGACTTTGTATTCTCCAGAGGCAAACTTGAACCGCAAAGACTTTAATCTCATCAGTTCAGGATGAACAAGTTAAATTTTGCCTCTAGTCTCTCATCCACAAAACTGTAAGCTTCTTTGAGACAGAGGCGTGCCCTATTTTTGCTTTGAATCCATACTGTCAGTCATGGTGGCCACTCTGATAAATAAATAGTGAATAAATATTTGCACCATGCATCAATAAATGGCTTAAAGTGTTAAGGAAAATGGCTAGTATGTGAGAGCTCACTTGCTTTGTTACTGTATGTAATTAGTTTATGTTTTGTAATCTATGTAATTAATTACTTATAAACTTCTGGGAAAATATTACATGTAGATTTAAACCTGTAAAAACACAGATATCACTTTATATTTTTCAAATGTCACATTTCTTTAAAAGTTCTTTTGATGGAAAAGATGAGATAACTAAGAACACCCTTGGCCATCCAGTTTGGCTCAATAGTTGAGCATTGACCTATGAACTGGGAGGTCGAGGTTCGATCCCTACCTAGTCAGTGCACAGGCCTAGGCTGCAACCTCAATCCCCAGTGAGGGGGCATGCAGGAGGCAGCTGACCAATGATTCTCTCTCATCATTGATGTTTCTATCTCTCTCCCTCTCCCTTCTCTCTGAAATCTCTCTCTCTCTCTCTCTCTCTCTCTCTCTACATATATATATATATATATATATATATATATATATATATATGTATATATATATATATGTGTGTGTGTGTGTGTGTGTTAAAGAACACTCTTATTTTTGTGTAATTGAAAATTTAAAGAAAAAGTATGGTATTTTCCCAAAATGATTTGTGATGTTGGACTCTCTTTGCTCTTCCAACTGCCAAAACCTTGATTTGACCTGTTACAGGGTCTATCAATATTAATTTTACTTACTAATACATTAGGTAACCAGGAAGTATTTTATTTTCACGTGTTAATGCTTATCTATTATGTGTGCACAGTATAAAGAAGTATTATCTACTGCAATAGGAATTTCTCAAATACCTGATTTATATGTGTAGTACATTAAGCAGATATAAATGGTATGCATTTTTCATAAATTCAAAAGATTTCAGAGTCAGGAAGATTTGAATTACAAATGCTATTTTTTGGCTTCCTTCTTAACACCTCCAAGAGACCTACAACATGTAACAATCATCCCATTCCTCTAAGAAGAAGTAGGAGAAATATTAAAAAGAGTTTCTGTTCTGCCTTCTACTATCATTACTTTATTTTCCAGAAGTGTATCCTGTTCCGGTAAGATAGAAATGTCCCATTGATCTTAGAAATATGTTGTTCCACGGCTGCAATTTCTTTCTCTGAAATCATCTTCTGGTATTTTAAATTTATTACCAATTGGCCAGTGCAGTGCGGTTTTCAGTTGCTGAAAATTTAGAGTCCATTACAATATTGAGATTTGGAGTAATTTCCTGGACTATATTTGGTGCCAAAGTCCCTACAAACTGATTTTTGTCACTCTTTTGGCTGCCTGTCCCAAAAGGAAAAACAACAACAACAACAACAACAAAAATCTGTCTTTTTATTTGGGTGGATCTGATACAAGGAATACTAGCTAGAGATATCCTTTATCAAAATTGTAATCATCTGTCTTTTTATTATTATTATTATTAATGTGTTACATGTATACATATCTTCCCATTGCCACCCCTCCTCCCAGGCATACCCTAATCCCCCAGAGTCTTGTTGGTTATGCTCATATGCATGCATACAAGTCCTTTGGTTGATCTCTTATCTACCCCATCTCTTCTTAACCTTCCTGCTGTAATTTGTAAGGGGGAAATTCGAGGCCCAAACATTAAAACACACCTGAAAAAATCAATAACAGAAATCTGAGTTCACTCTGTTCTGTTGCTTCATTTGCTCTTGGACCTTAAGACAAGGTCACTGTTGCTGTTGTCATGGGAATGTGGGTTATGGGGAACAAAGCTCAAGTTCATTTTATAACAGAATAACAAACAATTTTTCCCCTGGAAGCAAGTTATTCATTTTTCAAATCACTCACAACTGTTGACCTAGTGCAGGGGTCAGCAAACTGCAGCTCCCAAGCCACATGCGGCTCACGCGGTTTGCCACTCTGTTGACTAATGAGTTTGCCGATCACTGTCATATACTACCCTTTACTTCTTTGCACACAATATGCCACAATTGCCTAATCCTCACAGCTTCCAATTACATGGTAACATTTAGTCTAGTCCAGTGGTCGGCAAACTCATTAGTCAACAGAGCAGCAAACCGCAGCTCGAGAGCCGCATGTGGCTCGTGAGACACAGTTTGCTGACCATTGACCTAGGGAGTCTAGTTCCAAAGAGGACATCATCTTTAACAGATAAAAGTTCCAAAGACAATCCTTTCAAACGAACAGTGTAGTAATCCATGATCTGTTGAGGTTAGCCGAAATCGGTTTGGCTCAGTAAAGCATCTGCCTGTGTACTGAAAGGTCCCACGTTCGATTCCAGTAGGGGGCGTGCAGAAGGCAGCTGATCAATATTTCTAGCTCTCTATCCTTCTCCCTTCCTCTCTGTGGAAAATCAATAAAATATATTTTTTTTAAAAAAGGTTAATTTTTCTTATTGACAGTTTCTTCCAAAATCTAGGATTAATCTGTAAAACAATAGTGTTCTTATTCTTGAGTTGTTGTACTAGCATTTTGATTGAAATTGCATGAAGGTCACAAGACTTCTGGAAGAAAGATTCACTCACTTACACTTGGCTGTAAACCCTGACAGTCATTCAGTTTGGCCGAATCCGTTAAGTCTTAGTCCAAGGGTCCATTAGAACATGAGCTCTCTGAAAGTTAAAGGACTAGCTAGCTCTTTCCTTCACCCTGTTCTTCTCGGATTGGGCCTGTGGCTGACATGCTTTCTAAAGTGCTTGGGCAGGTAATCAACTCCAGCACTGTTCAATGTGTCTGATAATGTCATGGGTCTGCACATACATTTTAACACCCACTTGACTACTTTGGATGGATGGACTAGAACAATTTTCCTTGCACTAAGTTGGGTACTAAAATAAATAAGATCCTGTATCTATGAAAATATGTACACACTACTACATTTCTTGTATTCGGTATTTTATTATAGCAACACATCTGAAAAAAATCAATTTATTCTTCACCTGCCTATCAAGAGCTGGATTAAGGATTTATAAGAATTGATAACAGCACTTGCAAAGCATGAAGCATTCCCTGACTCCTGTTCTCACTTCAGTTCTTTTTGAGTGAAAACAGAATACTGATTTCCATTTTTTAGTACTGTCAAGGAAATGTACTTTTAAATGTTTTGCTTTAAAATGTGAACGTGATTGTCATTGCCATATAAATGTATGTGGCACTACTGGCATAGTTCAGTTTTTAGCACATAATGCACACTCCTGATGTAGCAACTTAAATAATTTATTTTTAAGAGCTTTCCATTTTACCTTTAAGTTTGTGTCACATAAGCGTAATAGACTCCCTTAGCTTTCTGATGGAGAGAATCCACCAGGTGGATAGCAGTAAGCTCATGAGCTTTGAAGGGCTTAGTTTGCCAGACTGCAACACCAGCTGGCTGTTTGGCGTTGCAGTCTTCTGTATGCACTGATTTTAATGCCTCAGAGCTCTGATAATATTTATTATAGGATAGAATGTCTTCTGCCTCTGTCCTCCCCCTTTCTTTTGGCATAAATACAGTAAGTTCAGCTTTAACTAAGGTTATGCCTGAATTAAACCGACAAATCCAAATACTTGAAATTTAAGATTGCACTTATGGATTTCATCTACAGTATACCAGTATCAAAATGTCAGTGACAGTAAGTCACAGGAGAAGTTTCTATGGGTTTGAAACTTTCGTTTCAGGTCATTGTGTTATCTTGCACTGGTCAGAGCAGCAGGGCTGATGGGAATGCTGAGACTTAAATTCAGTGCTTAAATACTCTTTCACACTAGAGATTTACTCTGGCACATGGGAAGAATAAACTATATCTTTAAGAGGTGTGTGTGTGTGTGTGTGTGTGTGTGCATTCCCACGTGTGTGTCAAAGAAAGAAAGAAAAAAAGCTAGTGAGATAGATTGAAGCAGAATCCATTTTAGCAAAAAAACATACAATAATCTCTGCTTTGCAGCCACAGATATCAAATTCTTTGATTGCTTAGCAGCAATATTGAGATGTCTTCTATTTATTTTTCTGAAGAAATAAAAAAAGATTGCTATATAATTTTGACTAAAATTTGCTTATTCTATTCTTGCTTTTTAAACATTTCTGCTTCTCTCATGTCTCTGAATGCCATGCACATTTTAACCACATACTTGGTTGTACTTATATATATTCTCAGATGTTCCTGAAAATACAAACTATGCAAATGAAATATGCATCATTTTTCAAAATCTCTTTAAAATGTTTATATTATGAGGGATCACAGAAATAGCAAATAAATAGAAAAATTATATTCTGAAAACAACTTTCAACTTGAGACTGTACAATCATCTCCTATAGTCATATCCACAGCAACCTTTAGACAAGGCACTCTTTAAAGTCATTGCATGAAGCAGGCTCAGTTCTATACTGCAACACTCCACAAGCAAGGACGCTCCTGTGGGAACAGCATGACATTCTACAATAATGGAACTGCTGTCAGCACAGCGTTGGGGTTATGGGGAAAGAAAGGAGTTATGATAAAGGTTATATTTCACCTTATTCTTCCTTCTGGAACTATGAAAATTATATTAGAAGCAAAATGGACAAACCCCAGGCCAGTGATTCTGTGAGTCTTAGCCATTCTTTGATAGAATGGTGTTAAAGAGTGGCCAGTGTTCCATTGCTGCACTCCATTCTGTTCCTTGGCCCCACACTTTCTTGATCCTACTTTTTTTTTCCTTTTCTATTCTTCCCTCATGCCAACAAAAAAACAAAACAAAACAAAAAACACTAGAACTGTTTGGGTGAAAAAAACATTAAATTGTAGATAATGTTGATAAGGAAAATTATTTAGTTTCATTTTCCTGACTTCAGTGTTCTTGACGTGGATCATCATATTGCAAAAATACTAAAACAAAACCAAATAGAACAAAGCAAACCCCCATTGACCATAAGACAATTTCATTTAATTGAGATCTTACTAAATGTAAAGAAGAGCCTCCTGTAAGAAAGGATAGAGGGGAGGGAAATTTTGCCAACACACAAAAAAACAGGGATCTGAAGAAATCATGGGATATTTGGGAGGTGGGGATGGCTGCAGAAAAGAGAAACTTCAACAAGAGGAAGAAGGAGAGAATCAGGAAAAGAGACAGAACATTAAAAAGAATACCACAGATGTCAAAGGATATTTATTTCTCTGACTAGAAGGGGATAAATTATATTTTGCATCAAAACACTTAGTGTTTAGTATTGTAACTTCCACTAAATATAGAAAATAAATTTTTCACATTGTTTTCCAGGATAAAAAATGAAGAGAGACAAAGGTTGACAATTTGTTAGCAATGAAAAAGCAATATACGTATATTCTTGTGAGCAGAGAACACCACCAGACCTAACCTTCTAAAACATAGCATTTGGTTACTTTTAGAGGAATATGATACACTAGAGGCCTGGTGCATGAAATTCAGGCATGGACAAGTCCCCTCAGCCCAGCCTGCACCCTCTTTAATCAGGAACTCTCACAATCTTGGACCATTGGCTCCTAATTGCTCATCTGCCTAACTGACCCTCCCCACCAGCCTGGTTGCCCCTAACTAATCCCCCTGCCAGCCTGATCACCTCAACTGCCCTCTCTGCCCACCTGGTCATCCTTCATGCCCCCTGCCCCTGGACCTGGTTGCTCCATGCAGCCTGCTGTTCAGTCATTTGGTCGTCCCTCACTAACCTCCCTGTTGGCCCGGTCACCCCACGCAACCTGCTATTCAGTCATTTTGTCACCCTCACTAACCCCCCTGCCAGCCTGGTCATAGGCAACCATCTTGTGAGAGTGTGATTGTCAATTTGCATATTATCTCTTTATTATACAGGATTTGCTTTGTTTTTAAATGATGCATATGTTTGGCATATTGAAACAGGATTCTCCCTGTGTTTAGAAAACTTGACACTATTACTCAAATGTGAAGACATTCTTCTAGGTGTTTTCCTTAGAGTAGAAGGCATATAGCAGTGTAGCACCAATTGTGAACTCTAGAATATGTCAAACTCCATCAAATTTGAAAAAGGGATAGATAGGTTGTATAATGGTACAAGTCAGTATCACAGTTCTTTCATTCCAAATAAGCAATCCAAAGTAACCGTCATATACTTGTTAATAAATAGAGATGGGAATAAGATAACATTACAGTTGTAGAAATAAACTGAGGTCACAAAGCACACTCTTTTATATGATTCTCTCAACCATCTTGTGAGGACAAGTTATATTTTCTCTCTGCTAAAAACAAAGAAACAGAAGCTCAGAGAGCTGAAATGACTTGACCAAAGGTAAAATATAAACAGTAGCAACTGAAACTCATGTCTCCAGTTGCAAATTCAACCCTTTCCCTGTCAACTGTACTGCTCTCAAATTTGTGGGAATCAAAATTAGTTTGGTCAAATTTAGTGTGCTATCTGTACATCCTACCTGCAGATTTACAACAGAATCTAGGAAATACTTCAACTCCAGTAAATTTTAGTTTTCTCTCTAAGATCACTACCTTTCTGAATGCACCATTTACCAGACATCTAATTCTTGATCATTATCAACTCCTAGCAATATACTGCCCATAGCTGTGCAACAGGTGTTCAGAAAATACGTATTTGGCTTAATTATGATGTAAAAAACATAATAATCAATCTAATAATCTGCTTGTATTTCCATTTACTTTTCAATCTGACAGTGGGACTAGATTTTATGAATCTGAGATATTAAAATCACCCATAAGATGCATCAATTTTATTGATATACTTTTTTTTCAGAGATGAATTATAAACTCTTTCCTTTCTTTAAATTTTCATTAGAAAAATTTTTCTAAAAATTGTTTGGAAATAAATATCTCTATGACAAATGTCTGCAATACATGGGGAGAAGAACATAGGATGAAAGCTAGAGTTTATGTATGGCTACATTCTATTTCTTTTCCCCTAAGCCATAAAGGCACACCAAATTCAAATTCAGGAATATTTTTTCCTTCTTTTTTTTTAAAATAGGGACAGTTATAAATGTGATTATTTTTCTTAAAATATAATACTAATAAAATTCAAAATATTTAATGTGAATAACACACTGATTTTGAAGAAAACAATCTCAAATGGGACCTAGAAGTTTTTTTCATGCCCTATAGGTCTTCTTAGACTTATGGGCTATTAAGTGCAATAAAAGACAAAAAGTTTCAAAACCAGTTTATTTGTTAACTGCAGGGAATTCCATAGAAATTGTGCCTTCCAAAATGTTATAGACAGAGAAGTAATGTCACAAAACCTTATTTTTGTCTAGCATTTCTGCTAAAACCAAACAAAATCAAGATAAAACCCTCTCATAAATTAGTGTAGCAATTAATCCTGAGCTGTTGTAACAAAGGTAAGGCAACTCCTTGTCACTTCTTTAGGTACCACACATAATTGTTACCATAAGAGAAGGAGCTACATGTAGTGTTATAATTTAGTGCCAATATTTGCTTTTCTATCTTTTGCCTGGGACTTGAAGCTTTATGAAAGCAGGCATCACAGCTAACTTGCTCTAAACTTTATATCTGATACCTGACAGTGCATGGCAGAAGGCAGACAGTTACTGGGTATTTTCTAAAATAAATAAGTATCAAGATGGAATAAGTTTAAAACTACAAGAATGCTTTACAGATATCCAGGAATCTCAAATATCCAAAACAGTGCCATTCTACAATAAGCAGGAATGAATATAGTAAAGAGCCAATAGCAGGTTGCTCCCATATATTGTGATTGGTTCATTCATCAATAGAGAATACATGTTATTAGATGAGAAAAGTCAGTCTTCCAGGTACAAAATCTGAAAAAGCAGATGTTACAGAGAAAACATGCAGGACCAGAGAAAGAGAAACAAAATGCCAGTGGCAAAATGATAATTGACATCACATTGCAGCATGCTCTATAGTCTTCTGAGTCTAAATGCCATTTCATTTTCAGTAGTTTTCAGAAGGCCTATAAACACAAAGGCACTAGGCTCTTGGCTCTTTCTCTTTGGCAATAGAACTGTGTGTGTGTGTGTGTGTGTGTGTGTGTGTGTGTGTGTGATGGTTGTGGTGGGGAAAATAGAGCTTCTTTATCTCCCTATCCTTAGGTACATCACTGTGTCCCATTATAAACACACCAATCATAGAACATTTTTTTTTCAATCTGAGGAGTTAATAGCCTTTAAAAAAAATTATTGACTTTTAGAGAGAGGAAGGGAGAAGGAGGGAGAAACATCGATGTTGCCTCCTGCACGCCCCAGCTGTGCCTTGACTGGGGATTGAACCCACACCTGGGTATGTGCTCTGACAGAGAATCAAGTCCACCACCCTTTGGCTTATGGGACACCACTCCGACCAACACAGCCACACCAGCCAGGGCAAGAGTTAACAGTTTTTATGAAAAAGCCCATTATAGTGCATTGTGATAAGTCTAAGAAACAGTGGATGATGTTCCAAATGCTATCAGCAAGTAAAAAAAAATAGTCCAATAGCAACAGTAATGATTTCTACAAAGCAAAACCATGACAGGAGAAGGCTTCTTTAGTTTTTGATTCAACAATCAATTTTGTGGAAAGGTAGAAATTATTCATCCAAAGGATATCAGACTGCTGCACAATCTTTTCTTTCCCTTCATGAGAAAGAGGAAAATGACCAAAATCCAGTCCAATAACAGTAATTTTCAAGAGTGTGATTCCTGACATTAGTATTTGTACAATTTTATTTAGCAACTAAATAAATATTGTAATAGTTATATATTTGTGAATGATAACTCTGAGTAATTAAGAGGGGATTCAACTGTGTTTATATTATAATCATATAGAGTACAATACATTTTAGAAAGTTCCTTTTGAGAAAAAGAAATTTAAACAGAAGCATTGATTCTTGCAGGGTTAGAGCCTATTTGGAAATCCACTTAGCCAAACCCTGGCAGTCCTGCATGATGCCATAGATATCACTTCCTTTTTTTTTTCTTGTTTAACTGGTTGACTCTTTGTATTTTATTTGATCATAGATGCCACTTTCAGTTGAATAGGAACTAGCAAAAGTTGAATGAGTTTAGACCTTATGGGAGGTATACACCTATTTTAGTCTACCGATGTCACGTACTGGTTCACAAAGTATAAAACCTGATTCAAGAAACCAAAATAAAGGGACCTGATAGCAAGCTATCATGGAAAAAAAAAGATATTCTATTTGTGCTCCAAAGCGTGAAACATTGCTATCCCAGACTCTCATCTAAATTATTATTATAAATAGGTATTGTATCAGCAACACGTTCTTTTGAATAGAGCTTGTACTACCCAAGATATAACTCAGTATCTTCTTCATTAAACAAACAGGCGTAGGAATTGCTGTCTAATTTATTGTTGTGCTTTATAACACACAATTTCTCATAAGACTGTAGGCAGTTTCAGCATTCCATTTTCATGTGTGGGCATTATTTGATACTATTTCAAACCAGAGGGAAAATTTGTAATTTACACTAAGATGAACTCTCTCCATTCTTACAGTATTTACAGGATGTCAGTTTAATATTCTGAACAGATCAGTGACATAGCTACTAAGTAAATACAGTGGAAATAAATTTTACAGCTAAATGTATACCTGAAGTTAGTGGAAAATGATTATGAAAATGTATTAAAACAGGTTACTTTGATTATGCGTCTTCCTTTATAGCTCAGATGGTATAGCTTATGAACAGAATGTACAAGGACACAATTTTCAAAAGCTAGCCAAGTTTTATAATTCACCACAAAATGGACACAGATTAGTTATCTTCTTTATTATTACAACTGAAGGTAAAGCACACTTGATATAGGTCTTCAATGTTTTTTATAATGTGTTGACTTCTTCACTCTGCATGCTTTTGTGGTTGCAATGTACCCCTCAACGAAAATAAGTGAAGTAGACATGACTTCTGATACTGTGATATTCTGAATCTAGGTTAATATCTAACAGTTCAATACATTCAAATGAAACCTATCTAGACTATTCCCAAAATCCAATCCTGAAATTTTCACAATTGTTCATTAAAATAATAATGCATTTTTATGCGCTCATTCATTTAACATGTGTGCTATACTTCATTTGATATTGAGGCCTCAAGTTTACAAGGCTTTAATGTTTTTTGTTTGTTTGTTTCTTTGTTTGTCTTAAATATATTTTATTGATTTCTTTTTACAGAGAGGAAGGGAGATATATAGAGAGTCAGGAACATCTATGAGAGAGAAACATCAATCAGCTGCCTTCTACACAACCCCACCTGGGGATGTGCCAGCAACCAAGGTACATGCCCCTAGCCAGAAACAAACCCAAGACCTTTTAGTCCTCAGATCAATGCTTCATCCACTTAGCCAGTCTGGTTTTGGCACAAGTCTTTAATTTTTTTTTATTAATGTATTACATGTATACATATCTTCCCATTGCCCACCCCATTCCCAGGTACACCCTAACCCCCCAGTGTGTTGTGATCATTGATGATGCTCATACGCATTCATACAAGTCCTTTGGTTGATCACTTATCTACCCCACCTCTCCTTAACCGTCCTGCTGTAATTTGACAGTCTGTTTGATGCTTTACTACCTCTGTATCTATCTTTTTGTTCGTCAGTTTATAATGTTCTTTATTATCCACAAATGAGTGAAATAATGTGGTGTTTTACCTTCATTGACTGACTTATTTCACTTAGCATAAGGCTCTCCAGTTCCATACAGGTTGCTGCAAATGGTAAGAATTCCTTCTTTTTGATGGCAGCATATAATTCCATTGTGTAGATGTACCATAGTTTTCTGATCCACTCATCTGCTGATGGGCACCTAGGCTGTTTCTAAATTGTAGCTATTGTAAATTGTGCTGCTATGAATATTGGGGTGCATAAATCCTTTTGGATTGGTGTTTCTAGTTTCTTAGGATATATTCCTAAGAGTGGGATTGCTGACTCAAATGAGAGTTCCATTTTTAGGTTTTTGAGGAAACTCCATACTGTTCTCCACAGTGGCTGCACCAGTCTGCATTCCCACCAGCAGTGCATGAGGATTCCTTTTCCTCCGCATCCTCGCCAACACTTGTCATTTGTTGATTTGATGATGATTGCCATTCTGACTGGTGTGGCATGGTATCCCATTGTCATTTTGATTTGCATCTCTCGGCTAATTAGTGACTTTGAACATGTTTTCATGTATCTCTTGGCCTTCCTTCTGTCCTCTTTCAAAAAGGTTCTATTTAGGTAAGTTGACCACTTTTTATTGGATCATTTATCTTCCTTTTATTAAGTTATATAAGTTGCCTGTAGATATTGGAGATTAAACCTTTATCAGTGAAAACATTTGCAAATAGTTTCTCCCATACAGTGGGCTTTCTTGTTGTTTTGTTGATGGTTTATTTTGCTGTGCAAAAACTTTTTGTTTTGATGTAGTCCATTTGTTTATTTTCTCTTTAGCTTCCATTGGCCTTGGAGCAGTGTCAGTGAAGAAGTTCTTTCAGCATATGTCTGAGATTATTCTGTCTGTGGATTCCTCTAGTATTTTTATGGTGTCCCATCTTATGTTTAAGTTCTGTATCCATTTGGAGTTTATTTTTGTATTTGGTGTAACTTGGTGGTCTAGTTTCATTTTTTTTTTGCATTTATCTGTCCAATTCTCCCAACACCATTTATGGAAGAGGCTGTCTTGACTCCATTGTATTTTCATGCCTCCTTTGTCAAATATTAATTTGAGCATAGTGGTTTGGGTGGATATCTGGATTTTCTATTCTATTCCATTGGTCTATATGTCTCTTCTTGTGCCAGTACCAGGCTGTTTTGAGAAGAGTTGCTTTGTAATATAGCTTGAAATCTGGTATTGAGATACCATCTACTTTATTCTTCTTTCTCATGATTGCTGTGGCCATTCGGGGTCTTTTTTTTGTTTCAGATGAATCTTTGGAGAGTTCTTTCTAGGTCTGTGAAATAAGTCGTTGGTATTTTAATGGGTAGTCCATTGTATCTATAGATTGCTTTGGGTAGTATGGACATTTTAATGATGTTGATTCTCCTAATCCATGAGCATGGTATGGTCTTCCATTTGATTAGATCTCCCTCTATCTCTTTTTTCATTGTCCTGTAGTTTTCTGCATATAGGTCTTTTACCTCCTTGTTTATATTTATTCCTAGGTATCTTAATTTTTATGGTGCGATGGTAAATGGGATTGCTTTTTTAGTCTCTTTTTCTGTAATTTCACTATAGTGTATAGAAATGCCACAGATTTCCTGGCATTAATTTTATATCCTACTACATTTCCAAATTCATTTATTAAGTGTATTAGTTTTTGGATGGAGTCTTTTGAGTTTTTTATCTACAGTATCATGTCATCTGGAAATAAGGACAGCTTTCCTTCTTCTTTTCCAATTTTGATGACTTTCATTTTTTCTTTTTCATACTTGCAATGGCTAATACTTCCAGTACTATGTTGAACAGGAATGGTGAGAGTGGACAACCCTCTCTTGTTCCTGTTCTTAAAAGAAATGGTTTTAGTTTTTGTCCACTGAGTATGATGTTAGCTGTGGGTTTATCACATATGGCTTCTCTGAAGTTGCGGTATGATCCTTCTCTTCCCATTTGGCTGAGAGTTTTGATGAAGAAAGTGTGTTGAATTTTGTCAAATGTTTTTTCTGTATCAATTGATATAACTATGTGATTTGTGTCTCTCAATTTGTTTATGTGATGTATCACATTTATTGATTTGCTGATATTGTAACATCCTTGCTTTCCTGGGATGAATCCTACTTGGTCATGGTGTATGATCTTTCTAATGTACTACTGGATCTGATTTGCTAGAATTTTGTTGAGGATTTTGGCATCTATGTTCATGAGAGGTATTGGCCTGTAATTCTCTTTCATTGTGTTATATTTATCTGGTATTGTTATTATGGTGATGCTGGATATATAAAAGGTATTTGGAAGTGTTACTTTTTCTTGAATATTTTTGAATAGTCTGAGGAGGATAGGTTTTAATTCTTCCTTGAATGTTTGGTAAAACATGCCTGTGTACCTATCTGGTACTGGGCTTTTGTTTGCTGGAAGCTTGTTGATGACTGCTTCAATTTCTTCCATAGCTATTGATTGAGCTGTTTAGATTCTTCCTGATTGAGTTTTGGAAGGTTATATTTTTCTAGGAATATGTTCATTTCCTCCAGGTTGTCCAGTTTGTTGGAATAGAGTTGTTCATAGTATTTGTTAACAATCCTTTGTATTTCAGAGTGGTCTATTGTTATTTCTCCTCTTTCATTTCTGATTTTGTTTATTTCGTCTGCTCTCTTTGCTTCTTGGTGAGCCTGGCTAGAGTTCCATCAATCTTGATTATACCTTCAAAGAACCAGCTCTTGGTTTTGTTGATCTTTTGAATTTTCTTTGGTCTCCATGTTGTTTATCTCTGTTTTGATCTTTACTATATCCTTCATTCTTCTTACACTGGGCTTTTCTTGTTGCACAATTTCTAGCTCTTAGGTAATTTGTTACCATTGTTTTCTGTTTTTTTGTTTGTTTGTTTGTTTGTTTGTTTGTTTGTTTTTTGCAGTAGGCTTGTAGACCTATGACCTTCCCTCTCAAGATTGCTTTCACTGTGTCCCATAAATTTTGTATCATTGGGTTGTCACTGTCATTTGTCGCCATGATGTATTTATTTCTTCCTTGATGTCTCTGGATACCCAGTCGTAGTTTAATAGCATGCTGTTTAGTCTCCATGTGTTTGGTTTATTTCTATTGTTTTTATTTTAGTTGATTTACAGTTTATGCCACTGTGGTCTGCGAAAATGCTTGATATAATTTTTATCTAGTAGAATTTCAGGAGACTTTTCCTATGACACAACATATGGTCTATCTTTGAAAATGGTCCATGTACACTGGAGAAGAATATATATACTATAGCTTTGGGGTGAAATGTTCTGAAGATGTCACTTATTTCTATCTGGTCTAGAGAGTTATTTAGGATGGATGTTTCTTTCCTGATTTTTTGTTTAGAGAACTTCTCCAGTGGTGAAAGAGGGGTATTAAAGTCTCCTACTATGATTGTATTGCTGTCAATCTCTCCCTTGAAATCCACCAGGAGTTTTTTTTTTATGTATTTAGGTACTCTTTTATTTGGTGCATATATGTTTACCAGAGTTATTTCTTCTTGTTGGATTGCTCCCTTTAGTATTGTGAAGTGTCCTTCTTAATCTCCTGTTATGTCCTTCACTTTGAGATCTAATTTGTCAGATATAAATATTACAATCCTGATTTTTTTCATTTCCATTTGCCTGAAACACCATCTTCCATCCCTTCACCCTCAGTCTATGTACATCTCTTATTCTGAGGTGGGTTTCTTTTAGACAGCAGTTATATGGATCATGTTTTCTTATGCAATCGGTAACTCCATGACTTTTTATTGGAACATTTAATCTGTTTACATTTAAAGTTATTATTGATAGGTACTTATCTGTTGCCATTTTTATTCTTTACCCCTGTGTTCTCTCTTTGCTTCTTATTTCTTTTTCTTTCTTTTTTTTTTTTTACAACAGACCCTTTAACATTTCTTGCATTGCTGGTTTGGTGGTAATAAATTCCCTTAGTCCTTTTGTGTCTGTGAAGCTCTGGATTTCACCTTCAATTTTGATTGAAAGCCTTGCCGGTTATAGTATTCTTGGAGTCAGACACTTCCTTTGCATGACTTTGTATATTTCATGCCATTCCCTTCTGGCCTGATGAGTTTCTGTTGAGAAATTAGTTGCTAGTCTTATGGGGGTTCCTTTGTAGGTAAGTTCCTGTTTCTCTCTGGCCGCTTTTAAGGTTCTTTCTTTGTTGTTGGTGTTTGACAATTTAAATATAATGTGCCTTGGTGTCGTTTTTTTGGAGGGTTCATTTTGCTTGGGACTCGGTGAGCTTCTTGGATTTGTGTGCGTTTTTTTTTTTTTTTTTCTTATATCAGTGAAGTTTTCTGTCATTATTTCTTCAAACAGGTTTTCTATTCCTAGCTCAGTTTCCACTCTTTCTGGAATCCCAATTATGTGGATATTGTTTTGTTTCTTGTTATTCCAAAGTTCCCTTAGGCTCTCTTTTTGCTTTTTATATTTTTTCTAGAAGCTGCTATACTTGGGGATTTTTTTCTACCGTGTCTTCAAGCTCACTAATGGAGTCCTCTGCTTCTTCTATTCTATTTTTGATGCTTTCTATTGAGTTCTTTATAGCAACGATGTCATTTTTCATTTCTTTTTATAATTCTTCATTTCCTCTTGCTTCTTCTTCCTTTCTTCTTGTCTCTTACTCATATTGTCGATTTTGTCTTCCATTCTTTTCAGCCACCTTCTGACCATTCCTCTGAACTCTCTCTCTCTCTGACAGGTTTATTTCTGCTTCTATTTCATTTACTTCCTTTTCTGGTGATACCTGTTTTTCTTTCATATATGAGCTGTTTCTTCCTCTGCCCATCATCATTCTTCTCCAGGTGTCTGGTTATGTAGTTCTCTCTCCTACATTGATTCAAAGGCACAAACTACAACAGGACCAGGTACAACACACAAGGCACTGAACAGAAATGTATTCATGATGTTAATAACCACATATAAGTTGGCCACCAATGAAAGACAAATTAGGGGTAGGTAGAGAAAGAAGAAGAGAGAAATGAGGAATAAAGGAAAGAAAGAATTGCTGAAATCAAATTGGTAGAAGAGAGGAGGGAGAAAAAGGAGAAGAAAAAAAAGAAAGGGAAAAAAGTAGGAGAGAAAAGGAAGAGAATAAGAAAGAAAAATGGAACAAATTATATATGTGAGGAGAAAGCTCCCATATAACAGCCACTAATCCTGACAAATGCTGACAACCAGTACCACGAGATTAATGTAAACTACAAATAACAAGTAATATCAATGAAAGAGAGGGAAAACAGGTAAAAATCAAAGCAAAAGAAAGCAAACAAAAAGCAAAATAAAACAAGTAGAGTAAGCAAAAACAATCTCACAAAAAGTATAAAAAATTGATATAATTACCATTTAGGCAAACAGCAAAAGGACATAGAAAAAAAATATTTTTTTGTTTAGTGAATACAGAGAAGAGAGTGGTTTGTATGGTCTTGGAGTAAGGGATTCAAAATTAGATATATAAGTGTGGTTAAGTTTTAACGAAGTAAAAAGAAAGAATAGAGAGAATTTAAAGTTGGAAAAGGGAAAGAGAAACAAGACAACAAAATTTGGAAAGTTAGGAAGAGAGTGTTGGCATAAATGTAAAGTTGAGATAGGATAAAATTATGCTACAGGAAAGATGAAAATAGAATGTAATATTCTAATCCCAAAGTAAAATAAAGAGAAAATAAAATGACACTTCTTTTTTTTTTTCAAAAAGGTAAAATAGTAGCAGTAATAATACTAGTTGAAAATAAAAATGTAATAATTAAAAACGTAAAATAAATTGAGGAGAAAAGAGAAAAAATAGCTTTTTAAATTAAAATATGCAAAAAATAAAAATAATAAAAATTTAAAAATAAAAATTAAAAAAATAAAAATAAAAGAATAGAATGGGCTAAGACTGGTTTGGCTCAGTGGATAGAGCGTCAGCTTGCAGACTGAAAGTTCCCAGGTTCGATTCTGGATAAGAGCATGTACCTTGCTTGCAGGCACATCTCCACTGTGGGGCGTGCAGGAGGCGGCTGATCGATGTCTCTCTCTCATCAATGTTTATGACTTTCTTACTTTTTTATTTTTTTTATTTTTAATTACATCTTTATTATTCAGATTATTACATTTATTTCGCTTTTTTTCCCCTCCATAGCTCCCCTCCACCCTGCTCCCACCCTTCCCTCTCCCCTTACTTCCCTCCCATTGACCCCATCCATAGGTGTATAATTTTTGTCCAGTCTCTCCCTCTTCACCCCTCACCCCTTTCCCCCTGAGAATTATCAGTCCACTCCGTTTCTGTGCTCTTGATTCTACTATATTCACCAGTTTATTCTGTTGCTCAAATTTTTAATTGACTTAATTTTTAGATTCACTTGTTGATAGATATATATTTGTTGTTCATAATTGCTTATCCTTTACCTTTTTCTTCTTCCTCTTCTAAAAGAGTACCTTCCAGCATTTCATATAATACCGGTTTAGAGTTGATGAACTCCTTTAGCTTTTTCTAATATGTGAAGCTCTTTATCTGCCCTTCCATTCTGAATGATAGCTTTGCTGGATAGAGTATTCTTGGTTGTAGGTTCTTGCTATTCATCACGTTGAATAATTCTTGCAACTTCCATCTGGCCTGCATGGTTTCTGTTGAGAAATCAGCTGATAGTCATATGGGTGCTCCCTTTTAGGTAATGACCTGTTTTTCTCTTGCTGCTTTTCATATTCTCTCTTTGTCTTTTGCTCTTGGTATTTTAATTATGATGTGTCTTGGTGTAGTCCTCTTTAGATTCCTTTTATTTGGGGTTCTGTGTGCTTCCTGGACTTCTAAGTCTAATTCTTTTACCAGATGTGGGGAGTTTTCAGTCATGATTTCTTTAAATAGGTTTTCAGTATCTTGCTTTCTCTCTTCCTCTGGCACCCCCACAATTTTGGTGTTGGTATGCTTGAAGCTGTCCCAGAGTCTCCTTACATTATATTCACATTTTTGGATTCTTTTTTTTTTTCTTGCTTTTCCAGTTGAGTGTTTCCTGATTCTTTATATTTCAAAATTTTTGACTTGATTCTTGCCTTCCTCTAGTCTGCTGTTAGGTCTATGTATACTATTTTTTATTTCAGTCAGTGTATGTTTAATTTCTAGTTGTTCCTTTATCATCTCTAGTTGGTCCTTTTCCATCTCTAGTTGGATCTTTTTCATCTCTACTTGGTTTTTATGCATCTCCTCTTGGCTCTCGCTAACTTTATCTGACTTTTCTAGAATATTCTTGAAAAACCTTGTAAGCATGGTTTTGAACTCTATATCCAGTCATTTGTTTTCCTCCATTTGTTTTGTTTGTGATCCCTTCCCTTGTCTTGGTATTTCCACTATGCCAGGAGAACTTCTATGTTGTATTCAGCCTTATGATACCAGACTTGCAAAACCACAAAAGCCTCTCTGTTGAGCTTGGGATGGGTGGAGTCTCTGGACTTAAGGGACCACCTCGCCTTCCTGTCAACCCCGCCCTCCACAGCCCCTGAGTCTCAAGTAACTGGGTAATTTCTGGAGCGGTCCCTGTGTGTGCATGCACGCTTTCACAGTGCCTCTAGACTGCTGACCCTCCGGCTCCCCTGTGCTCCTGGACCATATGAGTCTGGGTCCCCAGGGTTTTTCCCGAAACTGGGGTTTAGTGGAGTTAGAAGTGACACAGTTGGAAGGGTCTGTGTCCTGCCCACTCGTGAAAGGGAGTGGCACAATCAGCAGTTGGTCCTCTGTGAGCAGTGCCGTGCACGTCACCAGAATTTTTTTTAATTTTTATTAATATTTTATACATATCTCCCCATTGCTCCCCTCCCTCCCAGGCATACCCCAACCCCCAGTGTCTATGTTCATTGGTTATGCTTATATGCATGCATACAAGTCCTTTGATTGATCTCTTATCTACCTCACCTAACTTTAATCTTCCTCCTGTAATTTCACAGTGTGTTTGAAGCTGTACTGTCTCTGTATCTATTCTTTAGTTCATCAGTTTATTATGTTCTTTATTATCCACCAATGAGTGTGATCATGAGATGCTTCTCCTTCACTGACTGACTTATTTCACTAAGCATAAGGCTCTCCAGTTCCAACCAGGTTGCTGCAAATGGTAAGAATTCTTTCTTTTTAATGGCAGCATAGTATTCCATTGTGTAGATGTACCACGGTTTTCTGATCCACTCATCTGCTGACGGGCATCTAGGTTGTTTCCAAATTGTAGCTATTGCAAATTGTGCTGCTATGAACATAGGGGTGCATAAATCCTTTCTGATTGGTGTTTGTAATTTCTTAGGATAAATTCCTAAGAGTGGGATTACAGGGTCAAATGGGAGATCCATTTTTAGTTTTTTGAGGAAACTCCATACTGTTCTCCACAGTGGCTGCACCAGTCTGCATTCCCACCAACAGTGCACAAGGGTTCCTTTTCATCCGCATCCTCGCCAACACTTGTTGTTTGTTGATTTGTTGATGATTGCCATTCTGACAGTGTAAGATGATATTGCATTGTTGTTTTGATTTGCATCTCCCAGATAATTAGGGACTTTGAACATGTTTTCATGTGTCTCTTGGCCTTCCTTCTGCCTTCTTTCCTAAAGGTTCTATTTAGATCCGATTCCCATTTTTTTTTATTGGATCATTTATCTTCCTTTTATTAAGTTGTATAAGTTGGCTGTAGATGTTAGAGATTAAACCTTTATCAGTGATAACATTTGCAAATATATTCTCCCATATAGTGATCTTTCTTGTTGTTTTGTTGATGGTTTCCTTTGCTGTGCAAAAGCTTTTTATTTTGATGTAATCCCATTTGTTTATTTTTTCTTTAGCTTCCATTGCCTTTGGAGCAGTATCAGTGAAGAAGTTCTTTGGGCATATATCTGAGATTGTGCTGCCTGTGGATTCCTCTAGTATTTTTATGGTTTCCCTTCTAATGTTTAAGTCCTGTATCCATTTGGAGTTTATTTTTGTATTTGGTGTAAATTGGTGGTCCAGTCTCATTTTTTTGCATGTATCTGTCCAATTTTCCCAACACCATTTATTGAAGAGGTTATCTTGGCTCCTTTGAATGTTCATGCCTCCTTTGTCAAATATTAATTGAGCATAGTGGTTTCGGTGGATATTTTTTCAAGATTAATTGATTTTTAATATATTAACATACTGCTATAATATATTTTCATTGTGCATCAGAAATTATTTAACAGAATTTGATTACTGCGTGCTATTTGACATGACTTGTAGATTTCAGTATTTGATCTTTGAATAGAATCAAATTGTTATGGGTTTCAACAATAGGTGTCACTTTTCTTCAACAGTTTGCCTTTTGCTCAGAATTATTACTATTTCGATGGAAATGAGATTATTATCACTTTTTTACAATCTTATTTGGCATAAATAGAAGGGAGGGCTGATTATGTCTGATCTGCTCAAGATCCTGGAAGCTGTTCCAATGAGAAATAGTGTTCACTCTAATTGAACATCTGAACTACCCACACCTGGAACTTTGGAGCCTCCTGTCTTCCTACTCAGACTCAACCTCCATCAAAACTCACATCAGCCCCGCTTCATGAATGTTTTGATATTTAAGAAAAACTGAACCTTGATCGTGACTGAAAATGTTAAACTACGACTGACTAGACACTGAAGAGCAATGTAATGTCGGTAAGAGGGCCAGCGTCTTTTCCAGACCTGTGCTTTCTAATAAATTGCCTCAAAAATTAAGTTAGGAAAAAAGTCTGTGAATAAGGCAGTGTTCCCCTTCGGGAAAAACTGTTTCTTTTCAAGGTGGTATCTTAGGTCCCCACTGAAAGTAAGAGTGAGACGAATTCTAATAGCTGCTGGGTCTACGCGTGGACATTCTAGAACAGATCAGCGCTGAGATGGTGAAATGTCTGACTTTTGCTTTGCTTAACCACCTACATGATTGTGTTGTCTCACTTGTCTTAATTCTCTTGAAGGTAATATCACATGTAGAAGATATAAGTGACAGAAAGGATGATTATCTTGTGTAGGGATGTCTAACCTTCAGAGAAATATCAGGCTGGAAAAAAAAACCCTGCTCTTGACCCCTGTAGAAAAACAACACACACACAAGACAGTCAAAGCCATGGTCAGCGATGTAAGGAATAAGGTAAGTCTCCTTTAGGCTTTTCCCCGTTTCTGGGTAGCAGTGGTGTGGAATGGTAGCTAGACATAATAGTTTTGGGTGCAAACCAATGATAGTAAAAATGTTGAGATGGTATATGAGGTCTGATCCCTGGGGGAGGTGATAATGGGAACATTACTGGAGGCAAAACAATCTCTACGGGTTTCAATACAACCATCTTGTCTTCTGGGCGAGGTCTTAAGTTTGTGGGACGGTCATATGGTCTGCAGAGAGATGTGTTCTTCATAAATGTAGGCACCAAGGGATTGGTGGCAGGCTTGTTGGGTTTTCTGACCTGTGAAGAAGAACTTACTGGAACTGCACTTTTCTGTAGAAGATATATTTTTGTGGTTGCTGTCTGTGACCGATTTGCATTTGCATTAGTTTCTCGGTTCAGGAACTCAGCAATTTTCATTTGAATGCCTTTAGTTTCAATACAGGGTGCTTTGGACAATGTTGTTTTTTATTTTTTCTTCTTCTCCCGTTTTGAAGATTTACCCAACTCAATTCCCTCCAGTAGACCCTTTGCTGCAGCACGAGCCAAAACATCTTTCACAGACACTGTCTCAAATGGGTCCCGCTCTCTTGTCAGAACAGAAAGAAAACAACCATTGGTAATTTCAGATGGCTCCATTCTGAAGAATTTATCAGCAGATGAATGTACTTCCTTTAAGGAACACAGTGGAAGGACAGGAGGACTAAGACTATAAGGTTGTATTTTGGTCCCGGGGTCTTAAAATTCTAGTGCTTTCTTAACAACAGCTTCGTTTTCTTCTGGATAAACTGAACATGTGCAGTAAATAACTGCTTGAGCTTTAGTAAATTTCACTGCATGTGTTAGCTGTGCATATTGCTGTTGAGCAAGAAAATGAAGTTTATCTTCTGATGTGCCTCCTTGAGAGAAATCTTTAAGTAAATCTGTATCTTCATGCTCATTTAAAATAAATTCTACTGGATTACTAATACCCAGTCCTGAACAACGAGGTAGTAGCAGAATCTCTTTAACTTTCTGTAATCTGTTATCCTTCCATTCAATGTTCAGAAATGTCTCATGAAGTATTTCAATATTTTTACATCCCATTTTTGTGAAAAAGTTATTCAGGTCAGGATGCTTAGCTTGTGGTTGTACTCCACACACAAATATTTTTGAGCCATTATTTATTAAGTTTGACATATGGGCGACTGTGTACCATGAACCTGTATTGACCATTAAGATATCATCATCCACATTTAATAAAGCCTTTACAGAATGGACAGCAAGACTTCGAGATTTGTTCTGAAATATGAGTTTATAATCTTTTAAGAGATCTATATTTAGAAGATCACTTTTAAGATGAGATAGAAAAATTAATACATCAGAGCAATGTTGGTTCACAGCAAAGATTTTCCACCAATATGCAATACAGTTTTGACTTTAGTGTAACCTCTTTTCTTCAAACTATAATAAACTTCATCAGGGCTAATTTTTAAAGCATTTATCCAAGGATAAAGTGGCAAAGTGGAGGCCCTTACTTCCTTGTTCCTAACTCTTTCTGAAAGAATGTGGTCAATTGAAAGGGCATCATGTTTGATTCGACATCATGCCAATACCACAGCCAATTTTATCTTAAAACTGTTAAGAAGGTTCTCTACTTCTTGAACTTCCACTATGCACTGTTTATTATTAGAAAAGAGACGATCTTGAAATTGTCTATCTTGAAAATCATATAGCATCACAATAATTAAACAGCTCAAATGATCTGGTATTGTAGTACTTGGAAAGATGTAGCTATTTATTAATATAGTTTCCCAAACACCTTGATACTTGAGGGCGCTGAAGGCCAGCTCGTAGGACTGATGCTGGAAGGCCTCGTCCTCGGACTTGCCAGCCAGGGGCCGCAGGGGCTTGCTGCCATACTTGATTAACAGACTTCTGATCTTTTTCGACTCCCCTAAATTTCCATGCACTTCTCCCTTTTCACAGTCCAAACTGCCCTAGTATGAGTTATGGCTGGATCTGTTTTTTAGTGTCGTAGGATAAGAGGTTCAATGCTGTTGAGAGTCTCCATCTCCCTCCCACCAAAAAAAGCCAGCCAGGTACTCCAGCACCCTCTCTCTCCATGCACGCGTCTGTGTACCTCAGTTTTTGCAGCTCCTCTGGGTCTCTGTGAGCCCCTCTCTTTCTTTCTAGTTGTAGAATTTTCACTCAGCCAGCTTTCCTGTGGTTCTGGATGATGTCTGCTCTGTCTTTTAGTTATAGTTTTGAAATTGTTGTGCAAGGCAGCAGTGTAGGTGTTTACCTATGTCACCATCTTGGATTCTTCCTCTCTTTCTGACTTTCTATCTCCCTCCCTCTCTGTAAAAAAATCAATAAAATATATATTTTTTTAAAAAGAAAAGAATGGGCAGTAGTGGAGGTCATTCACTTGCATTATGGTTCTCTTTGGCAGTCCTGTTTCCCAGTCGGGAGGGTATAGCAGTTCCCTGCGTTCCACTGCTGAGGTGGGTCTTAATCTCTTTATTCTTTTGTGATTGTGCTAAAGTCAATTTGTGAGTCATCCACTAGGTGGCAGTGTTTCAGAATTGACCTCTGAGACTAAGCACAGGACCTCTCTAGGCTGTGCTTAGATCCTGCTTATTCTGTGGTACTCAGTACCGGTTTGTGGAGGTGGGTTGCCCCAGAGCTGATTCTCTTTTGGTTATTCTGTGCTCCGATCCCCAGGTTCCAGAAAAACAACCTTCCCCTTCCGTCTCTCAGGATGTTTCCAATTGTGTGATCCTATGTATTGGGCTTAGCAATCAGAAGCCAGGGTCTGAAGAGGAAAGAGTGCTGTCTATGCTCTCTCCCTTCCCTGCTCCTGTTCAAGCAGCAGGGACACTGTAATAACTCCCAGGCTGTCCTTCAAAACGGGTTGTTTTCTAAAGCTCCCCTCGGTTAATAGCTCTGGGAGCCTTCTTCCACAGTTGGGGATCACACCCTGCCCCACATCTCGGATTTATCTTAAGAGCAGCTGCCTCCCAGTCCAGTTCCCACAGAATGTGCATCTCTCTTTTCTGCAGGACCGGAGTCCTCACCTTATCCCAGGCAAAATCTGACCTTTCTGTGTGGTGTGTGGAGCTCCTCTGAGTCCGAGTGTTTGAGCCGATTGGTGAGTGGTGTTCTGGGTCCCCTGAATGCTCTGTGGGTGCTGAAGCTAGCTTATCAGTCCAATGTAGACATCCATTTCCTCCTGAAAGATGACATGGTCTCCATGTTCGCACTGGTGACTTTGAGAAACAAAAACCCCATGGCAGTGGGGCTACCTGGTCAGGGGAGCCCTGTCCAGCAGTCCCCCACCTTCTCCTGGAGGATATCTGTCTCTTAACTTGCCAACAAACACTCCCAGTGCAACCCTCAGCTCTTCTCATTGACTGCTCAGCGACAAAGCTCTAGACACGTCCCTCTATTCCGCCACCATTTTTTTTCTCTCCCTTTGATTCTTCAGAGCACAGATATTTCACCATACATTAAAAACTCAGTTATAGTAGGAAAGCTTCCATGCTAGCTTAGTCCATCAAGGTTCCATAATTGCTTTATTATGTGTGTATTGTTTAATCCTCATCTAAGTATATGTTTTTATTGACTTTAAAGGGATAGGAAGAGAGAGGGGGAGAGAGAACCTTTGGTTGCCTCCCATATGCACGTGGACTGGGGATCAAAGATGGGGGGGGGTGGAAACTTCAACCTGAGTATGTGCTCTGACCAAGAACCAAACCTGCTACCCCTCGGTGCATGAGATGACATTCCAATCATCTAAGCCATACCAGCCAGGGCTGCAGTATTTTGGTACTCACTGTGTCATTTATGGTACTCACTGTGTCAGTACCATCTTCTCCTAAACTCACTGCCATTTTTACCACCTGATGTTGCCCTCATCAAGTCCCAAATCTGCTCTATTGAACTGACCACACTGTTGTTAAATTTAAAGGATTCTTTCTATCTTCTATATCCCCTACAGCAGGTTTTGGCAGATAGTTTGCACTCAGAGGGGTGGAGGTACAGAACAGGCTGGTCCAACATCACATTTAATATTTTTTCAATCAGGGGGGATGCTTTGGTTATAGAGGTCTCCTGTGAGGAACAAGGGGTCCCAGCTCCACACCAGACTCCCAGTTGAGGATTCCAGGTCTGGGAAAATAATTCCCCATAACTTTAAGCTGTGAAAACCAGCAGAGATTGTGACTGAGTAATTAGGAGGATGCTGGAGACCCAAGCAGTTCCTTATAATGGACCAGTGCATGAACTTACATGGACTAACTCACTCTGAGCTTCAACACTGAGACAATAGCTCAGGGATATTTGGGGAGGAACTGGATTGTCTGGCATTGGAGCAAAAACTTGGGGGTGGCTTTCTCCAAGAAAAGAGTGTTCACAGTTGTAATTATTCACATGCTGAGACCTCCCATATCACAGAGCTGACTAATAGCCAGGTCTGAGTTTCTATCAGCTTGAATTACACTGTTCACTCAGCACTGGTGATTCCCTGAGTTGCCCCTTCATCCAGTTTGCAGCCCCACTAAAGCTATTTGCTGTGGCTTTTCCATATGAATGGCCTGCTCTGGCTCAGGTTTCAGACTTTTCTAAAATCTCTCAAACAAGCAGCAGCTGGCATCAGTGTGCCCCATAACTATCAATAAGAGTCCCAAGGGAGCCTGGCTGGTGTTGCTCAGTGGTTGGGCATCAACTTATGAACCAGGAGATCATGGTTTGATTCCCAATCAGGGAACATGCTTGGGTTGCAACTCATTCCCCAGTGTGGAGCATATAGGAGACATTCAATCAATGATTTTCTCTCATCATTGAGGTTTCTTCTCCCTATCTCTCCACCTTCCTCTCTGATATTGATTAAAATATATTTTATAGAATATTAAAAAAAATAAAGGCCTAAGACAGTTTGGCTTTGCCTGGGCACTTCCAAGTCTAATACAAGTAGCAGCCATCTTCAGATCACTATGTGGCCCCATGCAGTGGCTGACTTTATACCTCCTGAGAGGCCCCAGAGCCTGTGTACATGGTGGACAGTTTCAGATCATACCAGGTTACAACTTTACACCACCATGAGCAACACACTCAAGAGGCAGATTGAGTAAGCTCCAAAGTACCACTGAAGCAAGTCCTGATCCACAAGGGTATCTCCTGCACAGAAGTTCTTCCACTGTAGTTGTAGCTGGTACTTATAGCCAATTAGACTGACAGTCCAATCCTGCCAGTGATGCTCAGAGCAATCAAGGCTCAGCTATAACAAGACTGTGAACATAGCCCCTATAGGGGCACATGCAGAGTGTCCAGCTCAAGTGACTGGAGAGGCTGAGCCACTGGGCCCTAAAGGACACCTACCACACAAGGTCATTCTACCAATTCCAGGATACATAACAGCTCTACCTAATATATAGAAACAAACACAGGAAAGCAGCCAAAATGTGGAGACAAAGAAACATGCCACAAATGAAAGAAATGGAAGCAAGCAAACTACTAGATAAAGAGTTCAAAAAAAATGGTTGTAAGGTTGCTTAAGGATCTTAATCAGAGATTCAAGGAACTTAGTGATATCCTCTAGGATCTTAGTGAGAATTTCAAAGACATGAAAAAGGACCCATCAGAAATGAAGTACATACTAATTACAATGAAGAATAATTTACAGGAATTCAACAGTAAAGTAGAGGATTACAAGAATGAAATCAATGATTTGTAATATAAGGAAACAAAAAACACCCAATCAAAAGAGTAAAAAATAAAAATAAAATAGAATCCAAAAATAAGAAGAGAGTGTAAGGAATTTCTAGGAGAATCTCAAGCACACCAACATTTCCATTATGGGGGGCGACAGATGGAAAAGAGAGAAAGCAAGAAATTGAAACCCTATTTGAAGAAATAATGACAGAAAACTTCTCTTCCTTATGAAGAAAAATAGACTGACAAGTCCAGGAAGCACAGATTCCCAAACAAGAGGAATATCAAGAGGCCCACACTAAGAGGGGGAAAGGTGGTTAGGACAGTATTAGCCAAAGAACTTATATGCATATGTGCATTACCTATAAACACAGACAATAGGGGGTGAAAGCTTTGGGCAAGGTGGGAGTCAGGGAGAGGAGGGTCATGGGGGTAAAAATGGGGACATCTGTAATACTCTTAACAACAGAAAATTTTTAAAATTAAAAAAATAAATCTGTATGGTAAGATGTTTTTCTTCTATCTACCATTTAATGGAGTTGTTACTAGTAATAATAATAACACAAATTTATCTATCTATCTATCTATCTATCTATCTATCTATCATCTTTCATCCATCTATAATTACCTGCTACAGGTCAGGCACTATTTTAAGTGTTTTATAATATGTCAACTCAGTTAATACTCAGAACAAATTTTGCATTCCATTTTTTCCAGAAATCAAGGCACAGAGAGATTATGTGACTTGTTCAGGATGGCATAGCCAATAAGTGGTGGAGCTGGGTTTCAAACCCAGGCAGTCTGTCTACAGAATCCATAAAGGGGTACAGGAGAGAATAAAAAGAACATATTTTATGGATGATTCAAAATGCATTACCAAGATCTAAATTATTGATAGTTGAAGATTATACCCTTGCAATTTACATTTCATGTGACATATATCGAGCATACAAGTTTAATATAAAAATTAACTTGGTTTTGCCAACTTACACTGTTGTTATTCTGTTTCTGGGTTTTCTTTCTTGGGCTTATGTTTTATTCTTTGGCTACATCTTATCTTTTCCATATGCATCATTTCACCCACCGTTTTGTATATGAACAAGGTCAAGACAATCCATAATAGTTTTTAAAATTAAAAACATATTGACTTTTTTAAAAATATATATTTTATTGATGTTTACAGAAAAGAAAGAAGAGAAATAGAGAGTTAGAAACATCGATGAGAGAGAGAGACATCGATCAGCCGCCTCCTGCATGGCACTACTGGGATGTGCCTGCAACCAAGATACATGCCCTTGACCGGAATCGAACCAGGGGCCCTTCAGTCTGCAGGCCAACGCTCTATCCACTGAGCCAAACCAGTTTCTGCACATCTTGACTTTGATGATTCCTAAGACTTAAGCTTACTTCAATTATTATTGAAGTGAATGTTTCTGCTTTTAGCTTTTGTGTCCCTAAACTAAAAAGAAATGATTCCAAACTTGTCTTCTTTTGGTATATTCAATTGAGATCTGAAGATGAAATTGGAATAATTGAGTATCAACACTAATTGTTCTTAAGGTACATGTATTAATTGAGATTTTCAGAAATGTAATATTTTAATAGTGGTATTTCTCCCATACCAAATACAAAGTATGATTTTACACATAATAAATCCAAAATTATAATTTTTAAGAAATGGTAACCTGATAGGTATTAATTTTATGGTCAATAATAACATGTCTCTAAATTATATACAGTAATTTCTGTAATGTCTTACTCTTTGGAGATTCAGTTGATATCTCTCACCCCTATCCCTTCTTTAACCCAAGTTGCCCATAGCTCAAAGTGACTGTCTATTAAAGACTTGTGTTAACAACCAGAAATATACTCTATACTTTGAAATTATGAACCTGCTG
This sequence comes from Lasiurus borealis, assembly GCA_004026805.1. Classification (NCBI taxonomy): domain Eukaryota; kingdom Metazoa; phylum Chordata; class Mammalia; order Chiroptera; family Vespertilionidae; genus Lasiurus; species Lasiurus borealis. The sequence continues at coordinate 53,436 of PVJN01004813.1, forward strand.
CACAGTGAAAAGGCCATTAACTTTTCTTCTTTCATAAAGCATTGCTGTGGCTTGCATTTCTGTTGTAAACACAAGACTGACTTTTATCACCAGGACACAAAGTTGCAAGCCTGACCTACTGATGGAGTGATTAATTGCAATAAAAGTTCACTATCATTTGAGACACTATTAATATTTTTTTCATTCCAGTCCTAGGCTCATACAGATGATGTGGGGAAATAATTGATTTTTTTTCTTTTATGCTTTTAGTAGTTCTATTAGGTGTGTTGTTTATAGAATTACCAGATTGTTTTTTCATTCTTTTTCAGCTTTATCTTTTCCTTTCACTACTGACTTTGTTTGACATAAGGAGAGGTTAATAGAACACGGTTATTTCTTTGCTTTTGTTGGTCTTTGACAATCACTGTATTTATAGTCTTCTTTCAATCAGTTTGGAAGACTACCTGATTTTAAATAATGCACTTCTATGATTGAACCTATATATTCCTCAAGACAGCAAATATATTTTCTATTGCTATGAGACCTGTGGAACTTGTACCTCTGTGGATTTTTGTTGGCAAGGGTATCTTATGTCTTCTTTCTGCACACACTGCCCAAAACTTTGGCGCTTGTCAAGACCATCTGCATGCATGTGCTTACTCAAAGAAAAAAAGGAAATAGGCTCTCTCACCTAAGGAAATGACCTTGTTACAAAACCTTATCCTGTCTGAATTCGATTTTTTACTTTAAAAGTAAAAAATAAAATATATTCTTTACAGTTAAATCTACTTAAGTTGTCATCCTCTTAGTGCTCTCCACCTCTTCTTAGGAATAAATTGCTTTGTTTTCTAATGTCAATTTTTTCTGTACCCATTTTTTTCATTTTTGAGTAATAGTCATGGAATTATAAGTATGTCCTGATTCTCAAATATGTGCATAATTCCCCATCTCATATCTAAAATATAAAACAAAAATGTCATTGGACCAGTTCTTACAATAAATAAAAAATTATATATTTGTTAAAGAAAAAGAGGTAATTAATTTTTTTAAAATTCCAATCTTGAAAGAGTCTTGTTATACAAATATAATATCCAAATATTATTTATCATTTTGCAATTTTGACTTCTTTGTTTTCAGGTCTTTGAAAGTTCAGAGTCAGCCAAAAAAAGTTAGAATAAGTTTTTGAAAATTGTTTCCAAAATCTCCCCAGGGAAGGCATCAAATCACAGAGAACACACCTATTTTCCTTTTCATGAATCAGGATAAGTCAGCTTGACTAATTCACTGTCTGACCACTGGGAAAAGTAGAAATCATGTAGAAAAATGTCAGTTGAAATGTTAGTGCACTTTAAGGTCATCTGTTGAATTTTCGGTGTGTATCTGTATCATCCTCAAAAATCCTTGTCATTAATACAGTCATAAAGCAGTGAAGATTTACTCTTCTTGTCTCCCTTTTGAAATGCATTAGCATAATCATATTCAAATCCACATCAGAACCAATATAGTAAAACTTCATGTTTGGAACAAAGCAATGGAACTTCTTGCTATGTCTGTTAATCAGATGAAAGTTAACTTAACAAATATAAAACTTCTTTTCCTATCCCCCCAAAATACAAATGAATAAAAAAACAAAAGAAAAAAATTAAAAACAAAAGGCAACTAAAAGGATTCTACAGACAGTGGCAAAAAAAGAAAAATAATGTTAAAACTAACAGTTATAAAAATAATGTTAGTTACTTGAGAGTTCATTTGCCCATAAGAACAGCTTAGATATTTCATTAATCTAAGAGATTCAACATGTTTTCACAATTCAAAAGACAGTTTACTAAACATGTGCCATTATCATGAGGATATTTTGATTTCAACAATACATTACCAGACGATATTTCACTAGTGATGCTTGTACTATATGGAAGGAAGGCTAACACCAGAGTCTAAAATAATTTTCAAAAAATATTCAAAATCAAGTCTGTCTATGGTTTACTATCTTACAAATAAACATAAAAATAAGGTAGAAGTTATTATAAACCAGAGACCCTTTGCACAAAATTCGTGCGTGAGGCTTGGCCCTCACAGTCTCAGCCAGCCCTCACAGCCCCGGCTTTGACTGGAAGGTCATCTAGCTGGTCATTCTGTTGTTTGGTCTAATTAGCATATTAGATCTTTATTATATAGAATGGTAGCAAATACACAAACCAAGTAACAACTCAATGTGGTAAAAGAAAACAGTGGGAATTATTATGATTAACATTGTGGAAAATAGTGAGTGTGGCACTGTCTGACATTTTCTACCACAGGATCAATTTTAATAATTTATCAAGCATTTATTGAACTGATATATACAATATACTATACACTGTTAAATGTCATTAATATGTAGCAGTCCAAAATATTTGGGCCTTTACAAAGATCACAACTCTAAAAATGCATTAAAGTAGCAGTATAAATCAATCCTATATAATAAAAGGCTAATAAGCAAATTGTCCCCTCAACCAGGAGTTTGACAGGGAGTTTAACTGGGAGTTAGACCATGGGACGAGGCTGGTTAGCCAACTGCCTGGGACCCTCCTCCTGGACAGCCTAAACCAATCAACCCCAACAGGGTGGGCCGGCTGGACCCCACCTGTGCACAAATCCGTGCACTGGGCCTTTAGTTATAAAATAGTTGACTATTATTTTGAAGCCATTAAGGTAGAAAATCTAGTCTTGTGAAGATAAGAAATGAATCACTGGTGTTCATTGACTATTGCCACCACTCAAATGCAGCCTCCACCAGGAGGGGGACTTTGTGGTATTTATTACTGTAGCCTCAACATCTAGAGGAAATCCGTCATACAATAAACACACAACCAGTAGTTGTTGAATAGAGGCATACATCTTGACTTGACAACTAATAAAATGAATAGTAGTGTTTGTGATTCTACTCTGAAACAGGTCAATGTTAAAGGAAATACTTTGAAAGACACTGAGATGAAAAGGAAACATATCTTGGTCTACAAATAATTCACAAAGTACCATATTTCTAAACCTTCATATATGATACTTTACACACAAACTAATAAACATATGGTTAGCAGCAAGTATAAGGTTGCTGCGGCTGCTATAACAAAGTATCATAGACTAGTTGACTTAACCAAAATATTATTTCCTCACAGTTCTGAAGGCTAGAAGTTTAAGATCAAGGTGTCAACAGAGTTGGTTTCTTCTTGGGCCTCTTGCCTTGCCTTATACATTGTCTTTTTCTTCATGTGTCTTCACATGCTTATCCCTCTGTACATGTTTTTATCCTAATCTCCTCTTTTTATAATGACAGAAGTTATATTGGAGTAGTGTCTTCTCTAATGTCTTCACATGAACATAATTGATGCTTTAAAGATCCTATGTGCAGATGCAGTCACATTTTGAAGCACTGCTGGTTAGGACTTCAACATAAGAATTTGCGGGAGGGGACACTATTCAGCCATAACACTATATGACACACATGCTGGAGTATGAGTTACATAACAAGTGAACAATATCTACAAAATATTAAAATACAACTTAAGGGATGAATCATTTACTCAAATTTTTAGTTGCCACAAGATAAATGGAAAGATGACAAAAGGTAATATATGGGACAAAGTAGCAGAATGAATTATATTCACAAAAGTTGAGGGATCTTGGGGGACAAAGACATATTCAACATAGATATGGGGGAACATATCCAGGAATTGGTGTCTTTTGTTGTTGTTATTTTGTTTGTTTATTTTTTAGGTCTATAATATCTTAATAAAGGTTCCAAAGGTCTGAAAGAATTAATATTTCTATAAGAATTAGTCAATTTATTTATTCTCAATCAAGACTTGTCTACTTTATATTATTTATTCCCACGGAGTCACATATACAATATTTAATTTAGCAGATGGATAATATAGGGAAAACTCACAGTAATAGCATATTAGGATTTTAAGAAATAGGTGGGTTTATTTATTTATTTATTTATTTATTTATTTATTTATTTATTTGCCTATTGCAGCATTTTAATAGGATCTAGTCCCAATATTCAAGAGCTTTCTTTTTTTGTTTAATTCATTACTTTATTTTGAAGAAAAGTGGGGTTGAATACTTTGAGAAGCTTCTGGTGAACATGCTCCATCTCAAGATACTTGTGAACGCTGGTTTAAATGCTTTAAAAGTGATGATTTCAACATGAAAGACAAAGAACATCCAGGTCAAGAAAAAGTTTGAAGACCAACAATTATAAGCATTCTTGGAAGAAGATGCATGTCAAACTCAAAAACAACTTGCAAGAAGATTAAATGTTGCTCAACAAGCAATTTGTGATTCTTTACAAGCAATGGGAAAGATTTTATTTATTTATCTATCTATTTATTTATTTATTTTAAATTTGATAACTTTGCTTTATTTATTTTTTGTTTAAAGTATTACAAATAGTAGTACATACTTCTCCTTTTTTTCCCCTATTGACTTCCCCCTGGTCTTCCCTATCTGCCCACCCCCCCTCCCCCAGTGTCTTGTATCCATTGGTTATGCTTATGTACATGCATACAAGTCCTTCAGTTGATTTCTTACAGCCCCTCCCCTCCCCCAACCTCCCTTGTCTTCCCGTTGTAATATGACAGTCTGTTCACTGCTTATTTGCCTCTGTATCTGTTTTTCCCCCTCAACTCCCCCACCCCCGATTCTTTTCTTTAAAAACATCTTGTCTCTGCAGGCTAGAAATAAACATATAAGAACAAAAAAAATGTTTGAGTCCCAATTTCAATCAATGTTCAGTAGTCTGAGTCCCAGTTTCAATGTCAAACAGTTCCTTATGTGTACATGTCAGCAATGGTATCAGGATAGTGAACAAATGGTGGCAATGCAGGTGTGACACTCTCTGGTTTGGTCCTAGGCATCCTGTAGCGACACACAGCTGCTGACTGCTCACATGGCAAGGGTCATCAGCATCTTCCATCTCTGGACTGTTTTTCCTCTTGTCTTCTTGGTTGGAGCAGACCTGTCAAGTCCTCTCTGTTGCAGAAGACCACTTGATCTTGGAGTTGTTTTCTGAAAGTATATAAACATATTTTCGACCAAAAGTTAAAAGGAATCTTTTCTATAAAATTGCCTTGGGATCCTTTTTATTTTGCCCTAATGATTTTCCTTTGGTTTAATTTGACACCATGTATGTTTTTCATGGGTGTCTTGCTGTTAGCATTCCAAATGAAAATTAATTTTCTAAAGTAAAAAATTTCTAGATGTAATTTACTTACTGGATATTTTTCCTTACATGATATTATCCTACTGTCTCCCCTTTTATGATTAATGGAGATTTTTGTGAAATTTTAATGCAATCTTCATAACATTGAATTTTATTTTTTTGCATAACAATATGACTGCTTTATGTTCATTGCATATTAAGCAATTTTACCATGAGATGAACTACCAACAGGAATTTTAGTTAACATTTTAGAAACAGCTTTTTGTCCAATACAATTAAATTTTCTTGAATATTCACTTATTTCAATTAGCCAATTTAAATTAATCTGAAAGCTTGATTTCTCTTTTACTGTCAAATTTACAATCTCAGATTACCCTGTAAACATTAGAGGAAAGGATTATTTGAATTCTTGAGTAGGCCCTGAGCATTCCTGGTGGTAGGCTGAATTTACATATAGGGCAGCTGCTGTCAGCCAACTCTGTCTGTTACCTGGATCACCATCTGTGCTGGGCATGGGAAGTGAAGCAGCCATGGGGGCAGGAGACCTCCCTCTGAAGGGGTGAGGGTTCAGGCCCCTGCAAGGTTGAGGGGATGAGGGTCTGTGCCCCATCTCTGTTGACCCCCAAGTTCTCTCCTGATGGCCCCTCTGTGACTGTGCCTGTCTTAGGTTGTTCCTTCCCTGAGGAATCTTAATGGTCTCTGGCTAACCAGTCATCTTCCAAGGGGTGTTATGAGGTTCAGTTCTGTCTCCTTGGTAGCCTAGGCCCCCGTGGCCTCCATGCCCAGCACCTGCATTGGGATGCCCTCGCCTGCTGGCAGGGCCCTGGAACTAATCACATATCTTGGGGAACTCAGGTTCCTTCTCCAGGCAGGGCCCAGCTCACACCATTGAGAGAGAGACAGGTCCATTATACCAGCCACCTCGAGGCTGCAACCTCAGCATGAATAGAAAGCTCAGGCAACAGCTGAGGGCAATTGGATTGTGAGAAGGGGGTCCCTCTTGACAAAAACGGTAAGAGGGGCCAGTATAGAATGCTCAAGTGCCTTCCCAGTGCCTTAATTCCTTCTAAAAGGGGTTAAATCCTTTCATGTCCTTTGTTAAATTGTTGCCAAACATTCAAAGAATTAGTTTGTGATTTTGTTTGGGATAATTGTACGATATGCTGTTGTGAAATATCAATAATTTTACAGACATTGTAGAATAATACCATGCAAGGATATTTTTTTGCTCTAGGCCAGTGGTTCTCAACCTGTGGGTCATGACCCCTTTGGGGGTCGAATGACCCTTTCACAGGGGTTGCCTAAGACTACTGGAAAACACCTATTTCCCATGGTCTTAGGAACCAACACACGGCTCCTCGGTGTAGCAAAATGTAGCAATGTAGCTTACTGTTGTTATATGAAGACTGTTGCCCATGCTACACCACGATTCAAGACAAAATTTCATTTATTTATAATTAGAAATATTTCACAATATATATTACATATTGTTTTTGTGATTAATCACTATGCTTTAATTATGTTCAATTTGTAACAATGAAAATACATCCTGCATATCAGATATTTACCTTACAGTTCATAACAGTAGCAAAATTACAGTTATGAAGTTGCAAGGAAATAATTTTATGGTTGGGGGTCACCACCACATGAGGAGCTGTCTTAAAGGGTCGCGGCATTAGGAAGGTTGAGAACCACTCCTCTAGGCCAAGGCAATTCAATTTCAAACTGGCTGTCAATTTCTTTTTGTAACTTTATCTAAACTTTGTCAGGGAGGCAAAAACACAAATTACTTACTTTAGTTCAAGAGGCCAAATATATTCACTTTCAATGACGATCCTTATGACATTTGAAGGAAACTTCTCTTTATTTTCTTCCAAAATAATTTCCAGACTACAGAGAGTTTCATTTAAAAATCTTTGTCGCAGGAAACAATTTATTTTAAGGTTATGGTGACTACTGGTATGGATTAGAATAAATATTTTATTTTTTATATTTTTCCTTATAATGTTTTTTAATTTTTATTTTGTACACGTGTCCTTATTCTCCCATTACCCCCTGCTCTCTACTCATGCCCAACCCCTCCTGTTGTCTGTGTCCATTGAATAGGCTCATATGCATGTATGCGAGTCCTTCTGTTGATCTCTACCCCTTACTCCCACCCACCCCCACCTTCCCTGAGGTTTGATATTGTGATCAACATTCCTCAGTCTCTGGATCTGTTCTTGTTCATCAGTCCATGTCATTCATTATATATCACAAGTGAGTGAGATCATATGATATTTATCTTTCTCTGCCTGGCTTATTTCACTGAGCATAATGCTTTCCATCTCTATCCATGTTCTTGCAAATGATAGGAGCTCCTTCTTTTTTACTTTAGCATAGTATTCCATTGTGTATATGGACCACAGTTTTTTAATGCAATCATCTGCTGATGGGAACTTAGGCTGTTTCCAAATCATAGTTATGGTGAATTGTGCTACTATGAACATAGGGGTGCATATATCATTTCTGATTGGTGTTTCTAGTGTCTTAGGATATATTCCTAGAAGTGGGATCACTGGGTCAAATGGGAGTTCCATTTTTTACTCTCTCTTCTTTTTAGAAGTGCCTATTTAGATCAGTTGCCCATTTTTTGATTGGGGTGTTTATCTACTTTTTGTGAAGTTGTACGAGTTCTCTGTAAATGTTGGAGATTATAAACCCTTCTCGGTGATGACATTGGCAAATATGTTCTCCCATACAATGGGCTTTCTTGTTTTGTTGATGGTTTTTTTTGCTGTGCAAAAGCTTTTTATTTTGATGTAGTCCCATTTGTTTATTTTTACTTTAATTTCCATTGCCCTAGGAAAAATAACAGTGAAGAGGTTCCTTTGGCATATGTCAGAGATTTTCCTGCTTCTGGATTTCTCTAGTATATTTATGGTTTGCTGTCTTATGGTTAAGTCTTTTATCCATTTTGATTTTATTTTTGTGTATGGTGTAAGTTTGTGGTCTAGTTTCTTTTTTTTTTTGCATGTATCTTTCCAATTTTCCTAACACTCTTTATTGAAGTGACTGTCTTTTTTTTAATTAAATCTTTATTATTCAGATTATTACATTTGTTTCTCTTTTTTCCCCTCCATAGCACCCCTCCACCCAGCTTCCACCCCTTCCTCTGCCCTTAGCTCCCTCCCATTGATCTCATCCATAGGTGTATGATTTTTTTCCAGTCTCTCCCTGTACACCCTTCACCCCTTTCCCCCTAAGAATTAACAGTCCACTCCCTTTCTGTGCTACTGATTCTATTATATTCACCAGTTTATTCTGTTGATCAAATTTTTAATTCACTTAATTTTTAGATTCACTTGTTGATAGATATGTATTTGTTCCTAATTTTTTGGCTTTTACCTCTTTCTTCTTCCTCTTCTAGAAGAGTACCCTTCAGCATTTCATATAACACTGGTTTGGAGTTGATGAACTCCTTTAGCTTTTTCTTATCTGTGAAGCTCTTTATCTGCCCTTCAATTCTGAATGTTAGCCTTGCTGGATAGATTATTCATGGTTGTAGGTTCTTGCTATTCATCACGTTGAATATTTCTTGCCACTCCCTTCTGGCCTGCATGGTTTCTTTTGAGAAATCAGCTGACAATCGTATGGGTGCTCCCTTGTAGGTAATAAACTGTTTTTCTCTTGCTGCGTTTAATATTCTCTCTTTGTCTTTTGCTCTTGGTATTTTAATTATGATGTGTCTTGGTGTGTTCCTCTTTTGATTCCTTTTATGTGGGGTTCTGTGTGCTTCCTGGACTTGTAAGTCCATTTCTTTTACCAGATGTGGGAAATTTTCAGTCATTATTTCTTTAAATAGGCTTTCAGTATCTTGCTCTCTCTCTTCCTCTGGCACCCCCACAATTCTGATGTTGGTACACTTGAAGCTGTCCCAGAGTCTCCTTACATTATATTCACATTTTTGGATTCTTTTCTCTTCTTGCTTTTCCAGTTGAGTGTTTTCTGTTTCTTTATATTTCAAATTTTTGATTTGATTCTTGCCTTTCTCTAGTCTGCTGTTAGGACTCTGTATATTTTTTATTTCAGTTAGTGTCTCTAGTTGGTCCTTTTTCATCTCCTCTTGGGGCTCGCTAATTTTATGCATCATCTCTAGCATCTCTAGTTGGTTCTTTTGTATCTCTAGTAGGCTTTCGCTAAATTTATCCGTATTTTCTAGCATATTCTTGAAAAACCTTATAAGCATGGTTTTGAACTCTATATCCAGTCGTTTTTTTCCCTCCATTTCTTTTGTTTTTAATCCCTTCCCTTGTCTTGGCATTTTCACTACATCGGGGAAACTTTTTTACTTGAAAGACCACAGAAGCCTCTGTTGAGCTTGGGCTGGGTGGAGTCTCAAGGCTTAAGGGACTGCCTTGCCTTCCAGTCGGCCCCGCCCCCCATGGCCCCGGAGTCTCACATGACTGGGTAATCGCTGGAGTGGTCCTTGTGCTCGCGCGCCCACAGTGCCTCTAGACCGTTGCCTTTCCAGTGCCCCTGCTCCCCTGCGCAGCAGGACCACAGGAGTCTAGGTCTCCAGGGTTTCACCCGCAACAGGGGCCCAGTGGACTCAGAAGTGGCACAGTTGGGAGGGTCTGTCTCCTGCCCAGTCGCAAAAGCCAGCAGCACAATCAGCAATCTGTCCTCAGTGTGGCGCGGGCGCCCTGTGTGTGCGCGTGCGCACCACCATGACCAGACCTCCTATCTTTTGCGACTCCCCTAAGTTTCTGTGCACTTCTCCCTTTTCACAGTCCAAACTCCCCCCGTATGAGTTTCAGCTGGGTCTGGGGTTTAGTGTTGTAGGATAAGGGGTTCAATGCTGTTGGGGGTCTCTGTTTCCCTCCCGTCAGAGAAAGCCAGCCAGGTACTTGGGCACCTGCTCTCTCAGCGCACGTCTCGGTACCTCAGCTTTTTGCAGTTCCTCTGGATCTCTGTGAGCCCCTCTCTTTCCATCTAGCTGTAGAACTTCCACTCAGCCAGCTTTCCTGTGGTTCTGGATGATGTCTGTTCTGCTTTTTAGTTGTAGTTTTGAAATTGTTGTGCGAGGCAGCAGTATAGGTGTTTACCTATGCCACCATTTTGGCTCCTCAGGACTGCCACTCTGAAGTGGCTGTCTTGACTCCATTGTATGTTCATACCTCCTTTGTTAAATATTAATTGGGCATAGTGTTTTGGGTCAATTTTTGAGTTCTCTATTCTATTCCATTGATCTATATGTCTGGTCTTATGCCAGTATCAGGCTGTTTTGAGAACAGTGGCTTTGTAATACAGCTTGAAATCTGGTATTGAGATCCCACATACTTTATTCTTCTTTCTGAGGATTGCTGCAGCTATTCAGGGTCGTTCTTTTTATTCCAGATGAATTTTTGAAAAGTTCTTTCTAGGTATGTAAAGTATACCTTTGGTATTTTAATAGGGATTGCATTGAATTTATAGATTGCTTTGGGTAGTGTGGGCATTTTGATGATGTTGATTCTACCAATCCATGATCATGGTATGTTCTTCCATGTGTTTATGTCTTCCTCTGTCTCTTTTTTTCAGTGCTGTGTAGTTTCCCATGTATAGGTTTTTTACTTCCTTAGTTAAGTTTATTCCTAGGTATCTGACTTATTTTGGTGCAATGGTAAATGGGATTGCTTTCTTTGTCTCTCCTTATGTACGTTCATTATTGGTATAAAGAAATGTCATAGATTTCTTGGCATTAATGTTGTATCTTGCTACATTGCTGAATTCATTTAACAAGTGTAATAATTTTTGATGGAGTCTTTAGGGTTTTCTATATTAAGTAACATGTCATCTGAAAATAAGGACAGTTTTACTTTTTCTTTTCCAATTTGGATGCCTTTTATTTCTTTTTCTTGTCTGATTGCAGTGGCTAGTTCTTCCAGCACTATGTTGATTAGGAGTGGTGAGAGTGGGCATCCCTTTCTTGTTCCTGTTCTTAGGGGAAATGATTTTATGTTTTGCCCATTGAGTATGATCTTGGCTGTGAGTTTGCCATTTATGGCTTTTATTATGTTGAGGTATGATCCTTCTATCCCCACCTTGCTGAGAGTTTTTATCAAGAAAGGGTGATGGATTTTGTCAAATGATTTTTCTGCATCAATTGATATAACTATGTGATTTTTATCTCTCAATTAGTTTATGTGATGTATCATGTTTATTGATTTGCAAATATTGTACCATCCTTGCATTCCTGGGATAAATCCTACTTGGTCATGTTGTATGATCTTTCTGATGTACTGCTGGATTTGATTTGCTAGAATTTTGTTGAGGATTTTAGCATCTATGTTCATGAGTTATATTTACCTGTAATTCTCTTTCATTGTGTTATATTTATCTGTTTTGGTATTAGGGTGATGCTGGCTTCATAGAAGGAGTTTGGAAGTGTTCCTTCCCCTTGAATTTTCTGGAGTAGTCTGAGGAGGATAGGTTTTAGTTCTTCTATGAATGTTTGGTAAAATTCCCCTGTGAAGCTGTCTGGCCCTGAGGTTTTTTTTGCTGTAAGTTTTTTGATGACTGCTTCAATTACTTCCTTAGTTATCAGTGTATTGAGAATTTTAGAATCTGCCTGAGTTTTAGAAGGTTGTGTTTTTCTAGGAATGTGTCCATTTCCTCTAGGTTGTCAAATTTGTTAGAATAGAGTTGTTCATAATATTTTTTAACAATCATTTGTATTTCTGTGAGGTCTGTTGTTATTTTGCTTCTCTCATTTCTGATTTTGTTTATTTGGGTCCTCTCTCTTTGCTTCTTGGTGAGCCTGGCTAGAGATTTATCAATCTTGTTTATTTTTTTGAAGAACCAAATCTTGGTTTTGTTGATCTTTTGTATTGTTGTTGTTTTTTGTCTCTATGTCATTTATGTCTGCTCTGATCTTTATTATTTTCTTGCTTTGGCTCACTGTGGGCTTTTCTTATTGTCTCTTTTTAATTCTTTGAGTTATTGAGTTAGGTGATTCATTAAACATTTTTTTCTTGTTTTTTGAGGTATGCCTGTAGAGCTATAAACTTCCCTCTTAGCACTGCTTTCATTGTGTCCCATCGCATTTGCGTTGTTGTGTTTTTATTGTCATTAGTTTCCAGGGTATTTTTAAATTCTTATTTGATCTCACTGTGGGGCCCTGCACTGAGGTTGAGCCAGCACAGTGCTCTGACATGTTTTGCGGGGTCCTGCACTGAGGTTGAGCTGCTGGGGTAGATGTGGGTAGTTATTCAGGAAGAGGGAATTCAGAAATTCTACTTTGGGGCAAGGTGCCCTTGTTTGTGCTGAATCCCAGCAGAGACTCAGAAATGCTTCCAGAGCGCATTGTGGATAGATAAGCTCAGGTATCCTGTTCCTTTATGGAGGATCCTTTTTTTTTTTTTTGTGCAGCCCTCTAATGATGCACCCTGAGGGGTCCTGCACTAAGGTTGAGCTGCTGAGGTAAATGTGAGTAGTAATTCAGGAGGAGAGAATACAGAAATTCTACTGTGGGCCGTGAGCTCTTGTCTGTACAAAATCACATCCCTGGGCCTCCTAGTGGCTCCCAAGACTGCCTATGGAGTGGAGTGCCCTAGCCGCCTGTGTGCTAGAAAGGCACTAATGAGCCGAGACAGGTTTGGCTCAGTGGATAGAGCATCGGTCTGCGGACTGAAAGGTCCCGGGTTCAATTCTGGTCAGGGGCATGTACCTTGCTTGCGGGCACAACTCCAGTGCGGGGCATGCAGGAGGCGGCTGATTAATGTCTCTCTCTCATCGATGTTTCTGACTTTCTATCCCTCTCCATTCCTCTCTGTAAAAAATTAATAAAATATATTTTTTTAAAAAAGAAAGGCACTAATGAGGGCTCCCTGGAAATGCACTAATATGGATCAGAGTTCTGCTACTGGGGAGGGGAAGGTTGCACTTACTGCTTTGAAGGTTCGGATCCCAGGGTCTGTAGTTTGCAGCTGTGGCAGCAGGATTTTGGCTGGAGTGGTTGCTGGGTCAGAGGGCAGTTCCAAGGCCTGCTGGTTGGTGCTGTTTATGAGTTTCCAAAGAAGGGTGGGTTTATTTTGGATCCCTATATAATTTGGTACTTAATTGCATACACCAATGTAAATCCTCATTATAAACTTGTGTTATATGATTCTCTAGTATATAAAGTAAGTAGTTAATCAATGTAAGGGGGGAATAAAGCTAATCCCATATAATAAAAAGCTAATATGCAAATTAACCCTAATGCTGGAACAAGCAGAAGCCACCTGTCACTATGACATACACTGACCACCTGGGGGCATGCTCTCATTGCAGGAGCTGCCCCCTGGTGGTAAGTGTGCTCCCACAGGGGGAGCTCTGTTCAGTCACAAGCCAGGCTGATGGCTATGAGCCCAGAGTTGGTGATGGGAATTTCTCCCACCTCCTCAGTAGCTCTAAGGATGTCCAACTATGGCTTAGGCAAGTGGACATCCCCTGTGGGCTCCTGGGATGCCAGAGGGATATCTGACTGCAGCTTAGGCCCAAACCCCTGGGAAGTGGGCCTGAGCCAGCAGGTGGACATCCCCCAAGGGGTCCTGGACTGCGAAGGGGTGAATGCTGGGCTGAGAGACCCCTCTGAATGCACAAGTTTTCTTGCACTGAGCCTCCATGTAATGAAAGAAAATATCAAACTTTCCTTACTTTACACACAGAGTCTAGGCCAAAATATTGTTTTCATTTTCTATTTTTTATCAAATTAGTTAATGGTGAAGTTGGAGTCTTTAGGTACTAAACTCAGTCATATAACTTACAGAAAAAAATACTCTGTATTTATACTAATTTAATTATCCTATCATATTACATAATAATGTACCTATTTTATATTTTATTGTAGTGGAAGATAATTTTCATAAAAAGGAGGAAGGTGTCCCAAAGGTCTTATGCTAACTAAAACAAAGGCCAGGAAGAATTTTCTGAACAAACAAAGAATAAACAAGTTTTGAAGGTAAAGAATAGTCAGAGAATGAAATAGAGACCTTCCCTAAAGCAAGTTGAAAACAATTTTAAAATATTGCTGTAATAATTTTAGGATGACTTTGAAATAGAAAATTCTAAAACAAGGAATCACAACATTTTTCACTTAAACATCTATAAAACATGAGAAGATATGGTCAATGGCCAAATCCTACTTGGTCCCAGCATGTTCTTGAGCAAGGAGATAACTAAATGCCAGATTGTCTTTCTTTTCTGAAGTCAAGATATGAAGCCTAGAAAACCAATTCTCAGGTTTACTCAAATGGTAATACATTAAGGTGCTTTTTAACTTCCGTTTCCCAAGGATTTCCTTAAGTAATGACTTTTGGAATCAAATAAATGATCATGCTTCTGATATTGATGCAACAAAGAATAATTTGCTCTCACATTTGAGATATAAAGCATTTGTTTTCTTAATTAAAACACAAGCCTTTGGAGCTTCAAACATAGACTTCTTGGGCTGGAGCATGTGTTTTTGCTTTAAGAGTCAGGTATGAAGTACTTAATTTGGAAGGCCATTAAAATGGATTATGGCTCTCTTTGGATCGAAGATGGTGGCAGAGTAGGTGTAAGTTACACTGACCTCCTTCCAAAACCAAATCATAACCACAACTAAATTATCGATAAACGAACCTCAAAAATACAACTGAAAACTGGCCAAACAGAAATCTTATAGCCAAAGATTTAGAGAAGAAGCCACTTCCAGACTGTTAAGAAAGGCAAAGTTGCAAAGGGGGCTGGCTCTGCACCCACGTGCAGCAGTTGAGAATCTGGAGGGATATCAACGCTTCAACAGTCCTTTGGAGGATTAAGGGTCTCAACCACAGGCTGAAATAGCAGTGCTGTAAAGAGGAGCCCACATAACATTTGACTGTTAAAATCAGTAAGGATTGTCTGCTAGGGTAAAACAGGAGACTGTTGGATACTCAGGTGCTCTCTTAAAGGGCCAGCACACAAAATCTTATTCATGGGCACTCACATTAAGCTCCAGTGGAAAGACAGTGGCTCTGAACTGGAGTAATTCAGGGAGAAATTGTGTTTTGTGGCTTTTGGGACAACTACCAATGTGCCTGTGTTGAGTTTATCTCCTACACCACCCACAGATGCCATCTGTCCTGGGTTGAGCACTCCCTTCCAGTCTGAGAGAGACTAAGTTGTGTGATTGCAGGGCAAGGATGATTTTTAACCACAACCCTGACCAGCATCATCATTCCTGTATAGAGCACTCCTTTAATCTGTTTTGGTCTCATGAAGTTTACTGGCCTCATCTTGAGCCCCAGCTGGGTGGTGTCTAGCCTTGGTGTACCCTGGGACTTTTGCTGAGTAGTCTCAGACATAACACTGGCACTGAGTATGAATCTGTATTAAGTTGGTGAACACCACTTAACTCTATTTGGTGATTCCCTGATATGCTAGCTCATGCAACCAGGGTACCACCAAAGGCTTTTCTAGTGACAGCCTAAGAGGCAGCTGGTAGGCAGAAGTGGATCTTGGGATGCCTTGGGCCTTTTGCTGGTCTGCCTCAGGCTCAGTACTTATGGAAGCAAGCCTCAGTACAGAGAAAGACACAAACTATGGATAACTTTGTAGCTCCTATTAGGCAGCCCACAACTGGTCACAGGCAGCATCTGGCATTGACCTGCACCAGAGTTACTCTCACAAAAACTCAGAACTGACTCAGAACCAAGAGGGGGGTGCAGGTAAACATCCATACTCACTGCCTCCCACAACCACATAAAAATTACAACTAAAATACAGAAATAACATGGTTCAGAACCACCTGGCTGAATGGAAGGACTACAAGTAGAGAAGTAAAGAAAAAAAGTGCATTGAGATTGGAGGAGGGGCAGGGGTGCAGAAGGGGCTGGTCCAACAATCACATGTGTTGTTTTTTTTTTTAATTGGGAGAGAGATACTCTCTGCAGAGACTGCCTATGAGGAGCAAGGGGACCAGCCCCTCATCCCAGGGTTCTAAAGCTGGGAAGAGAAGTCCCCAAAACTGCAGGCTGTAAAAACTAATGGGGATTGTGGATGAGTGACAGGGAAGCTGATGGAAATCCAGATATTACATTTAAAGACATTGAGCATGAACTTACTCAGACTCCCAGCACAGGGTGGCTTTGGGGGACCCAGACACATACAGAGAGGAACTGGATTGTCTGTCATCAGAGCAAGAACTCAGGGGCAGCTTTCCTGTAGACAAGGGTGCTCACAGGGGTCATTTTTCCTGTGCTGGGACCTCCCCTGTTACGGAACTGACTTGCAGTCATATATGAGTCTCCATCAGCCTGCAGCAGTGTCTGCTCTGCCCTAGGGATTTCCTGAGACCCCACCTCATCCAATTTGCAGACCCATTGAAGCTGTTTGTAACAGTTTTTCCATATGAATGGCCTGTCCTGGCTCAGGCTTCAGAAGTTGGTAAAATTTCCCAAACAAGCTGCAGCTGGCATCAACATACCTGAAACATATCAATAAAATGCCCAGCAGAGACCGGTTTGGCTCAGTGGATAGAGCGTCGGCTTGCAGACTGAAAGGTCCCAGGTTCGATTCCGGTTGGGGGCATGTACCTTGCTTGTGGGCATATCTCCACTGTGGGGCGTGCAGGAGGCAGCTGATCGATGTCTCTCTCTCATTGATGTTTCTGACTTTCTATCTCTCTCCCTTCCTCTCTGTAAAAAATCAATAAAATATATTTTTTAAAAAAGGCCCAAGCACCAGCCTGCCTTGCTTCATGCAGGGTCTCCCCTGTGCACACAACCTATACAGAATGAGCCTAGAGTGTCTGCCTCAGGTGACTGAGGAGACTGAGCCACTGGACCCTACAGGACACCTACTACACAAGGTCATTCTACCAATTCTAGTAGGCATGGAAGTTCTACCTAATACATAGAAACAAATATGAGGAAGCAGCCAAAATGCAAAGACAAAGAAACATCACTAATGAAAGAAATGGAAGTAAACAAACTACTAGACACAGAGTTCAAAACCATGGTTATAAGGTTACTCAAGGATCTTTATGAACTTAATGAAACTTTCAAGGATCTTAGTGAGAATGACAAAGACCTAAAAAAACAGTCAGAAATTAAGCATACACTAACTGAAATTTAAAAAAAAAATTACAGTAATCCAACAGAGTGTATTCTGAGAATCAAATAAAAGATTTGGAATATGAGGAAGCAAAAATCATCCAATCACAACAGCAAAAAGAAAAAAAAATTAAAAAATATGAAGGTAGTGTAAAGAGCTTCTGGGACAACATCAAGAATGCAACACTTTCATGACAGAAGGAGAGGAGAGAGAGAGCAAGATATTAAAAATCTATTTGAAGGACTTATGACAGTAAACTTCCCCTACCTGGTAGAAGAAATAGACTTACAAGTCCAGGAAGCACAGAGTCCCAAAGAGGCCCATACCAAGTCACATCATAATTAAATTTCCAAGGGTTAAAGACAGAGAGAATCTTAAAAGCAGCAAGAGAAAAGCAGCTAGTTACCTACAAGGGAGTGCCCATATGAATGTCATTTGGTTTCTCAACAGAAACTTTAGAGGGAGTGGCAAGGAATATTCAAATTGGTGAATAGATCCTTGGTTGTAAGGATCTACAACCAAGGTTACTCTACTCAGCAAAGCTCTCATTTAGAATTGATGGTGGATAAAGAGCTTCACAGACAAGAAAAAGCTAAAGGAGTTCACCACCACCAAACCAATATTACAAGACATGTTGAAGGGTATTCTTGAAGAAAAGAAGAAGAAGAAGAAGAAGAAGAAGAAGAAGAAGAAGAAGAAGAAGAAGAAGAAGAAGAAGAAGAAGAAGGAGGGGGAGGAGAAGGAGGGGGAGGAGAAGGAGGGGGAGGAGAAGGAGGAGGAGGAGGAGGAGATAAAATATAAACAAAAAATGGCAACAAATACATATCTACCAACAATTGAATTTAAAAATCAAAATAAATGAACAAGAAATCTAATGAGCATAATAAACTTGTGAATAAAATAGAATCAGAGGCATGGAAACATTGAACAAAGTGATGAATCTCAGAGGGAAATAGGTAGGAGAGGTCAGGAAGAGATTAAACAGAGATCTTACCTATGGACATAGGCAGTACAGTCATGAAGGCCTGGAGTGGGATGGAAACAGGATGGAAGGCAGCAATGGGAAAAAAAATGGTGGATATCTGTAATGTTTTCAATAATAAATATTTTAAAAAATACAAAAAAGCTTCAGAGCCAACAGACCCAGTGATAGGATTCAGACCATATCAGCATGACCCAACTAGTTCCACAAGTGGCACAATCAAAGGAAGATCTTGGCAGGTACCAGGTCCTGCTGGGGTAAACTCCACATTGTGGGTTCAGCCCCCACACAGCAGCTCCTACACTGTTTCAAGTTTTATCCTCGCAGTTAACCAGCCTGAAGGTTGACCCCAAGAATAAGGGGCCAATAGCTTCAAGACTCAACTACAACTGGAGTGTTCACATAACCCAGACAAGAGTAATTCCTGGAGCATCTTGCTTAGGTGGAGAGAAAGTGCACACCTGAGGCCCCCAGGATACTTAATACATAAGGCAACATTACCAAGACTGGGATACATAGCAGATCCACCCAATGCACAAAAACAAATACAGAAAGGCAGCCAAAATTGAGAGACAAAGAAATATGCCTTAAATGGAAGAATAAGAGAAATTCCCAGAAAAAAAGAACCAAATTAAATGTAGGCAAGCAATCTACCAGATACAAATCCAATAAAAACATATTTTTAAAAAAAGAAAGAAAAAGAAACTAAGAAAATGATACCATTTACAATTACATCAACAAAAATAAAACAGCTAGAAATAAATTTAAGAAAGGATATTAAAACACACACACACACACACACACACACACACACACACACAAAACAAACAACCCAAAAAAAAAATACAACCCACCTGTACTCAAAAAATTATAAGAAATTATAAGACACTGGAGAAAAAAAAAACAACTGAAGAAGATACAAATAAATGGAAGCATATACCATGCTCACAGATAGGAAAAACTAACATCATTAAAATGTCTATATTACACAAATTAATTTATAGATTCAATGTAATTTCTATCAAAACACTAATGGAGTTTTTCACAGAAGTACAACAAATAATCCAAAAATGCTAATGGAACCACAAAAGACCCAAAATTAGCCACAATGATCTTGAGAAAGAAGAACAAAGTTGCAGGTATCATGCTACCTTCTTTCAAAGTATACCACAAGGCCATAGTAATAAAAATAATATGGCACTGGCATAAAAACAGACACAAAGACCAATGGAACAGAATAAAGAACCCCAAAATAAACCCACATCTCCATGGTCAATTTATAAATGAGAAAGATGGCTAGGACATGCGATGAGGTAAAGACAGTCTATTCAATAAATGATGCTGGGAAAATTGAACAAATACATGAGGGAAAAAGAAATAAACTAGACCATCTTCTTACATCATATAAAAGAATAAATTCAAAATGGATTAGACTTATTTACAAGACTCGAAACCATAAAACTCCTAGAAGGAAACATAGGCAGTAAAATCTCTAACATATCATCTCTCAGCAATGTTTTTTCTAATATATCACCCCAGGTAAGAAAAAATAAAAGAAAAAGTTAAAAAATGACACTACATTAAACTAAAATATTTTTGTAAAATAAAGGAAATCACCAATGAAATGAAAAGTCAAACCACTGACTGGAGGAAGATATGCAGTAATGATACATCTGATAAGGGGTAGCCAAGGTTTATAAAGAACTCAGGCAACTCAACACCAAAAATGCAAATAATTTAATTGAAAATGGGCAGAGAAATCTGAATAGGCACTTCTCCAAAGAGTATATACAGATGGCTAATAAACATATGAAAAGATGCTCAACTTCACTAATCATCCGAGAAATAAAATTAAAATTACAATGAGTTATCACTTCATACCTGTCAGATAAATCATCAATAAATCAACAATAAATGTTGGTGAGGATGTGGAGAAAAGGATTCTTGTGCACTACTGGGGAAAATGCACATTGGTGAAGCCACTATGAAAATAATATGGAGATTCCTTAAAAAAATAAAAATGAAATTGCCTTATGACCCAGCAATTCCACTTCGGGGGTATATATATATATATGAAGAAATCCAAAACAATAAATTGAAAGAATATATGCACCCCCTCTGTTCAATGTAGCATTATTTACAATAGCCAAGTTATGGGAGAAATCCAAGTCCCTATCAATAGACAAGTGGATAAAAAAGTTGAGGTACATATATATGATTTAATATTACTTGGCCATAAAAAAGAATGAAATCTTACCATTTTTGACAGCATGAATGGACCTAGAGAGTATTATGCCAAGTGAAATATCAGCCAAAAAAGACAAATATAGTATTATTTCACTTATATGTGGAATCCAAAACAAAATAAATGAGCCAACAAAATAAAAGTAGACTCAGAGATACAGAGAATAGACTGATGATTACCAGAGGGAAGAGGTGTTGAGGAAATAAATGAAAAAGTTGAAGGGATTAATAACTACAAATTGGTAGTTACAAAATATTCCTTGGGATTTAAAGTACAGCATATGGAATATAGTCAATAATATTATAATACTACTTCTGGTGCAAGTGAGTACTGGAAATGTCAAGGGGAACCCTTTATAAACTATATGATTATCTAATTAGTATACTGTATATTTGAAACTAACATAAAATAATATTGAATATAAAATCTAATTAAAATATGCCCAGTGGTATAGATGTTTGGAACAGAATAACAGATCTCAATGGCAAGTGGAGGTTGGAGGGGATGGGACAGGAAGAGATCAACCAAAGAATATATATGCACACTACTATCTGTGGAAGGCCTGGGATGTAGTGAGGTTAGGTAGAGGAAGGCAAAAAGGGAGAAAATGGGAGATATCTATAGTACTGTTAGTAATCTATACTAATAAAAGCCTAAGTGGTCCTTGTGCACTACATCATCACAAGATGGCCACCACAAGATGACTGCCACAAGATGGCCGCATGCACAGTGGAGACGGGGCCCAGTGGCTGCTCTGTGTGGTGAGGCCTGGGGGTCCTGCAGCTCGGTGTGGAGGAGGCCAGTTCCAGCATCTCTGCTGCTTCGTGTAGAGGAGGCTGATCAGGATAGCAAGGGAGGGCAGTTGGGAATGATAGGGCCCACAGGGGAGGGCAGTTGGGGGCAACCAGGTGACAGGGGAGCAGTTAGGTATCAATCAGGCCAGCAGAGGAGTGGTTAGGGGGCAATCAGGCTGGCAGGCAAAAGCAGTTAGGAGCTAGCAGTCCCAGATTGTGAGAGGGATGTCCAACTGCCAGTTTAGGACCAATCCCAGCAGTCAGACATCCCCCAAGGGTTCCCAGATTGGAGACGGTGCAGGCCAGGCTGAGGGACACTCCTCCCCATGCATGAATTTCATGCATCAGGTCTCTAGTAATTATAATAATAAGCAAAAAACTCACAGAAATATAATTTTAAAACATGAGTTAAGATAAATGAGGATTAACTTTTCCTACCACTTAAAACAGATTGGACTTACCTTTTTATATTATTATTATTGATTTTTCACAGAGAGGAAGGGAGAGGGATAGAAAGTTAGAAACATCGATGAGAGAGAGACATCAATCAGCTGCCTCCTGCAGGCCCCCTACTGGGGATGTGCCCGCAACCAATGTACATGCCCCTGACCGAAATTGAGCCTGGGACCCTTCAGTCTGCAGGCCGACGCTTTCTCCACTGAGCCAAACCAGTTTCGGCTTGGACTTACCTTTTGAGCTTTTTTAAGAACTCAAATTTAGCCCTACCCAGTTTGGCTCAGTGGATAGAGTGTCATTCCTCAGACTAAGGGGTCCCGAGTTTGATTCCGGTCAAGGGCACATACTTAGGTTGCAGGCTTGATCCAAGCCCGGGTCTAAGAGCATATGGGGGGGCAACCAATCCATATGTCTCACTCACATGGATGTTTCTCTCCTTCCCCTTCCCTTCCACTCTCTCTAAAAGTCAATGGAAAAATATCCTCAGGTAAGACTTAAAAACAAAAAAGAACTTAAATTTAATCCTTATATACCTATAAGAGTTCAGAGTCATAGGAATTCCGAGTCCAAACAAAAGCTTGGAACCAAGCTTTTCACAATAAATTCAGCTTGCAGCATAAAGAAAGATTTCCTAGGAAGTGACTTAATAGTTCTTAATCCTTGATTAAACCTCAACCCAGTAAATCAACTATCCCCACACCCCTTGCCTGCTTAAACTAGCAACAGTCCAAAATAATAACTTCAAAACAAAACTATAATAAAATAACTTGTATTCATTTATCAGTTTGTTATTTGGGAGCATTGAGACCTTGATTCAATGGCACATAAAACCAGTAAGGTTTAATGGGAGACTGTGCGGGGGATGGAGACCTTAGAGTCATCTTTGACTTTTTTCTCTCACATTGCAAATCTAATTAATTAGGAAATATTGTTGGCCTATTTTCAAAATGTATCACTGACCCTTTTCACCACATCCACTGATACCACCCTGGTCTTTGTCACCATCATGTGCCACTCCCAAGTGGCATTTCTGCTATCTCCTCCCTTCACCCCCATAGTCTATTTTCAACAGAGAAATTAAAGTGATTTTATAAAAATAAAAATCTGAGACATCAGTTGTGTGTGCCAAACATTTCCATTTCAATGAGAGTCAAAGCCAAAATGCTCACAATAGCTCATGAGGTCCTAGATGACTGTGTCCCCATGATCTCTCTGACTTCTTCTTTTATTATTTTCCCACCCATCTCTCAGCTCCAGGCACACTGGCCTCCTTACCAAGCATAGTATTCCCTCAGGGGCCTGTTATTCCTGCTTGGAGCTTTCTTCATCCAATATCCATTTGTTTAATTCATTCATTTCCTTCAAATCTTTCCTCAAATGTTTTCCTCAGTGAAGCTTGCCTTGATTATTGCAAGCTCCACCCTACCTTGGCTTTTGTAACTCCTTATTTTGCTCTAAGTTTTTTCCTTTATAGTGCTTATCATTTTCTGTATACTATATATTATACTCATTTATATTTTTTCTAGAGGCCTGATGCACGAAATTCGTGCAAGGGCCTTGGGCCTGGCCCCTGCCCACCATTGCCACAACCAAGGACCTCTGCTGCCTCTGTCTTGGCCTCTGCCCACTATGGCTTTATCTAGAAGGAAAGACATACTGAAGGATGTTTGATCTAATTGGCATATTACCCTTTTATTATTATAGAGTGTCTATGTCACCCTGCTATATCATAAGCTCTTCAAGGATAGTAATCTATTAGCTTTGATTACCTTGATCAATGTCTAGCAGAAAGTAAACACTCAAAAAATATTGTTGACTGACTGATTGAAGGGAAAAAATAAATGGTTCTGATGGAGATGGTAAATGGAGACATTTCTAGTGCAGCATGAAGTCACTGGCACACAGCAAACCTGTGAGATGGGTAGTAGACTCATTTTTATAGAATACTCCAGAGAGATTAAATGACTTATCCAAGGTCACTCTGTTAATTATACAAGAATAGAACTTTCATGTATGTCAGTAAGACTCCAAGTCAGATTACTACATGTCAGATGGAGCTTGAAAAAGTTGCTTAAGATAACCCAGAGGAGGTGATATGACCTAGTACCTAAGATACTATTCTAATTAAAAGTAAGACCACAAACAAATGAACAAAAGTAAGAAGAGAAAACAGCTGTTAGGCTAAAGGAAAGATCCTGAAAGGTAGATTTTTAGGCTTACTGCCCATTGGTTAGAAATCTGGAGAGTCCAAAGGGAAGGAAGTGTCTCAGAAATCCTTGAGGTGGAGCTTTACTTCACTCTGTTTTGCCTTGACTGAATTCCTTTGGAGAACCTGAAAGTTGAGACACATCCCTCCCCCGCAATTCCCTAATGTCTCCAATAAAAGTGAGACAGAATAGCATCCCAAGATTTATCCTTCACTCAGGAAAGAGAATATTCAGCACATCTTTAATGGAATTTGAGATTCTTTAAGCCCTGTTAAACTACTCAGAATACTAGTAATACATTCCCATGAAGACAGGTATTACATTTCCCCTTCAGTATAACTTGGAACAACTTTCTAAATCCAGCTTATTAGTATCTGACTCAAAGAAATTTTGGGGGGAACATATTAAATGCTTAGAATAATGTTTGACATTTAGTAAGTATTCAATTACTGTCAATTATTACATATTTTAAGTTATGGGGTAGTATACATAGGTAGAAATATGACATAAATAAATAAAAACTAAAAATTAAGCCAGCTTAGTTCTGGGGCATTTAATTTTTTTGTTAAAAATTAAAACTAGAGGTAAAGTAATTTTATACAACCTCATTCTTACTTTATTTTCTTTATCAGTGAGACTGTGGCTCTTTTTTATTATATATTTTTATTGATTTCAGAAAGGAAGGGAAAGGGATATAGAAACATCAATGATGAGAGAGAATGATTAATCAGCTGCCTCCTGCTTGCCCCACACTGGGAATCAAGCCTGCAACCTCAGCATGTGCCCTGACTGAGAATCAAACCATGACCTCCTGGTTCATAAATCAAGTCTCAACCACTGAACAATAGTGGCCTGGCCTCATTTTTATTTTATTTTATTTTATTAAAATATATTTTATTGCTCGAGGAGCCAAGATGGCGGCATAGGTAAACACCTACACTGCTGCCTCGCACAACAATTTCAAAACTACAACTAAAAGACAGAACGGACATCATCCAGAACCACAGGAAAGCTGGCTGAGTGGAAGTTCTACAGCTAGAAGGAAAGAGAGGGGCTCACAGAGACCCAGAGGAGCCGCAAAAAGCTGAGGTACGGAGTCGCGCGCTGAGAGAGCGGGTGCCCGAGTACCTGGCTGGCTTTCTCTGAGGGGAGGGAAACGGAGACCCCCAACGGCATTGAACCCCTTATCCTATGACACTAAACCCCAGATCCAGCTGAAACTCATAGGGGGGGGGGAGTTTGGACTGTGAAAAGGGAGAAGTGCACAGAAATTTAGGGGAGTCGCAAAAGATAGGAGGTCTGGCCACGGTGGTGCGCATGCGCACACACAAGGCGCCGGCGCCGCCTGGAGGACAGATTGCTGATTGTGCTGCTGGCTTTTGCGACTGGGCAGGAGACAGACCCTCCCAACTGTGCCACTTCTGAGTCCACTGGGCCCCTGTTGCGGGCGAAACCCTGGAGACCTAGACTCGTGTGGTCCTGGTGGAAAGGGAGCAGGGAAGCTGCGGGCGAGCGTGCATAAGGACCGCTCCAGCGATTACCCAGTCACGTGAGACTCGGGGGTCGTGGAGGGCGGGGCCGACTGGAAGGCAGGGCGGTTCCTTAAGCTCTGAGACTCCACCCAGCCCAAGCTCAACAGAGGCTTCTGTGGTCTTGCAAGTAAAAAAGTTTCCCCGACATAGTGAAAATGCTGAGGGTAAGGGGAGGGGTGGGAGCTGGGTGGAGGGGTGCTATGGAGGGGAATAAAGAGAAACAAATGTAATAATCTGAATAATAAAGATTTAATTAAAAAAAAAAAATATATATATATATACATATATATATTTTATTGAATTTTTTATAGAGAGGAAAGGAGAGAGATAGTTAGAAACATCGATGAGAGAGAAACATCGATTAGCTGCCTCCTGCACACCTCCTACTGGAGATGTGCCTGCAATCAAGGTACATGCCCTTGACTGGAATCAAACCTGGGACCTTTCAGTCCATAGGCCGAAGCTCTATCCATTGAGCCAAACTAGTTAGGGCCTCATTTTTATTTTCAATGATAAAAGGATAAATGGCAAATTGTTTATTACTTGAACAATATTTAACATTTATTAAACATTTAATAATAATAATAATCTCTAAATATTTTAAACAATGAGGCACCCATGAACATATAGAAATGAGAGAGAATTTGATATGCAAGAGTAAAAGAATCAATTCAATACATTTCCAGAGAGAAAAAGCAGTGCACCTACAATTTATGATACCTGAATTCTGCTCTTTTTTTTTTTTCATGACCTTCAGAGTGCCTAATATTTGGATATTTAGTTATAATGTAGTATGATTTTTAAAAGACGGAGAATATGTTTTTATTTTTTTTTCTTAACTTTAGACAGTTTATTTTTAAAGCAATGCTATACTTTTTGTGTTTATACATTTGTGCATAACTGAAATGTTCCCACTTTCACTCAATTTCCACTTAGAGTAAAAATAAATCTAAAGTAATGCTTTGTATTAAGGGAACATAGGTATTACTTCATGTCTGTATCCTCAATTAATTTTGGATTTAATGTTAAATGTGACTTCATGGGTTTGGGCTCATTCATAATTACACTGTAGCTGTGGGAGCCATTATTGCCCTGTCCCTATTTCACAGGCCATCCCCATTCAAATATTTTCATACATATGTATCAGCACTGACTAGATGTAACACTAGGGAGTATTCCTCCCCCTTCTAATACCCCCAAGTCACCATTATCCCCACAACCTCCCAGAACATAGAGGGTTGGTGCACTATAAAAATGTGATAGACTATTACAGAGGTATATAATTTGTGGAACATGAGTCATGATTGTTTTATGATGGGATGAAAAGTCATATACTTTTATCAAAATAGAAATGGAAAGCAAAAATCTAAAGATGGTGTTAGGTTTTTCTGTATAACAAGCTATTCTGAAATGTAGTGGCTTATACTTCTGTGGGTCAGAAATTTAGACTAGACTTAGCTGGGCTATCTTGTCAATGCTAGGCTTCTCTTTTCATATAGCCATTCATCTGTGAAATGGCTAGAGTGGGCTTCTTTTTTAAAAAAAAACAATGTTATTGATTTTAGAGGGAGACAGAGAAAGGGAGGAGGGATGGAGGGATGAAGGGGGGAAGAGAGAGAGAAAGAGAGAGAGAGAGAGAGAGAGAGAGAGAGAGAGAGAGAGAGAGAGAGAGAGAGAGAGAGAGAGATTGTTCCACTTATTTATGCATTCATTGGTTGATTCTTGTTTGTTCCCTGACGGGGAATCAAACCGAAAACCAGGGCCTAGAGCAGGCTTCTTCATGTAGTAGTGGAAGGCTTTCCAGAGAGCAAGAGCAGAGGAGTTGCAAGGCTTCTGGAGGACTAGGCTCAGAATTCATATACTCTGACATCTCTAATATACTAGTGATGAGAAAAGTTGCAAGACCAACTCATATTCACAGGATAGGACAATCAACTACACTTTTTATTAGGAAGACCTTAAAATATGCCCATTTCAATCTAACACAGGTACCTGCCTTATTGTACTTAAACCTCAGAGGTAATAAACCCAAGTCAGACCAGGCAGGAGCTGAGAAAGTATATTAAGAAATGTGAACTTCACCCTGAGGGGAAAGGGAAAACATTGGAATGTTTTGAGTAGGAAATTTACATGATGAAATGTATGTACTACACTAGAAATACCACATAGACTGAAGATTAGATAATGAATTAGAAGAGGTTAAAGAAGTGCAGGTATGAAAGTAGTAGTACTGTCTGGAATTTTCTTGTTATGATTCAAGTGAGAGGTAGCTTGGATTCAGTGTAGTGACTAATAGAATGGAGGGCAATGCACAAAATTAGAAAGCTATTCAGGAGATAGGAACTGTTAGGATTCAATGAACATGAATGGGTAAGTAAATCAAAGGATAATAATGGAAGTTAAAATATTAATTTTGGGTTACAACTTAGCTTGTTTGCATCTTGATTTATATCAGACCCTATACTCATATTTGAACTGTACAAGTGGTTTCTTATTATCAAGAAACATTGCATTGTTCAATTATAACATTTGTATCATTACACAGTGAAGAGGTCACTAATGTAGTAGGTGCTTAAAATAAAACAACTCGGTACTTAAAGCACAGGGAATTTAGTGCAGAAAAGTGTTGCACAGATTCCTTCAGAAGCTATCAGGAAAAACAAAGAAAGAGAAACATAATATGGCTAATGTATTGCTTCTTGCTTACTTAAAAGCACAAGATGGGTATGTACTCTACTTGTTAGTATTTTCAGTTAAATAGAACATTCAGGGTTTCATTAAAGAGTCAACATCTAGAATTCTTCCAAAGTTTCAACTTCTCAATAAGTTAACAATATTCATTGATAAAATTCAATGATTCTGGCGCACCTATTTTCCATGGCTGTTACAATTAACATTCTGCATCCTATTAACCTCCTGACGAAGTATATTTAGACTTCACAACCACGACAATACAATTTCCATTTGGAGTCACTAACTTCATCACTTTGAGTAGTTATAGTGTGGTGTTCTGCATAATGGTTTCTGCCCATTCTCTTACGAGGTTTTCAGCTGGTCTATAGTTTGAGAAGACAACACCAATTTACTCTGAAACCAGAGGATGACATTTTACTCTCCTCAAGGTCTCTTTCTCCCTCTTCTGTGCTTCATCTTTGCCCAAGGGAAAAACATGCATAAATGAAAGCAACTTCTGCACATTAGGTATTTATTGAACAGCTCTACCTTCTGTCAGAGCATTTAGCTAAGATGTAAATCTAAGAACAAGGTGAATACTGTATTTTGTTATGCAGTCGCCATCTAATTTCCACATAGACAGTTTTCAATTCTAAGTAATATTCATATCACCTTTGCTTCTATTCACATCTATCATTATAAAAGGAAAGTAGGGGTTTTTAAGATGTTTGTTTCAGGGAGGGCGGTGTTGTGAAGCCTTATTATCCTTATAGGTGCTAATATATCACTTTATTTCATTCGAAATGTAAAAAAAAAAACACAAAAAAAACACAAATAAACAAAACACACACACACACACACACACACACACACACACACACACACACACACACAAAAGTAATGTCTCCTAAAGTTGAGTGGAGACTAAAGTTTCACCTTCAAACAATAATTTTATCTCATCCTAAACTTGAAATAAATCTTAGTAATGCCCTCAGTCCTCCGACAAATTAGCTCACATTACAAAGCCAGCTAAATATAAAACAGCTGTGTGCACATCATTCTGCTTGATTGTACATTTCAGTCCGTTATATGAGTAGCCTTGTATACATACTGAGTAATTCATACCCAGAGGGTTGTTTGGATGGTAGCTGATAGATTTATATTTTATTGATTGAGAAAGTTTGAGAAAAGTAGCTTCCCAAACGACAGTAATGAGAAACAACCATAATATTGTACATCGAGGATTATTTAGCTACAAAAGAAATATGACTTCCCAGATCTGATTTATCCTGGTACTAAAATGTATGTTTATTTCAAATGGACAAATTAAGATTTTAGGATAAGGCTGCAAATTATTTCTTTAAGGATCAGAGGGAAATATTTCTGAATGCAACTTTATAAAGTAAACTGGTATTTCTGGGCTGCCATCTTAATCCTAGTGGAATGGAAAGTTTGGAAGTCTATTGTACCTGATTTTAGCCCTTGATTTTTTTTCCTGTTCAGGAAACATTTTATTGTTGCTCCAAGTTTAAGAATTTTCACTGACAGAAAAAACCTCCCACATAACTTTGCTCAGGTTCTGAATCTTGGTTTTTGCAGACATACCAACATATTTCTCTCCAATTCAGAAAATCATTCCACCCAGGAGTGACCAATCTTTTCTTCTGTTGTGGTTAATTTTCACCCAAGGTTATTTTTCCCCCATTGATTTTTGGAGAGAGTGGAAGGGAGGGGGAGAGACAAAGAGAAACATCAATGTGTATTAATTGGTTATCTCCTTTATCCATCCTGACCAGGATGAGGTATCAGGCCTGCAATTGAGATACATGCCCTTGACTGGGAATTGAACCTGGGAATCTTCATTCCACAAGCCAAGACTCTTATGCACTGTGAGAAACTAGCCAGGACTGACTGGTCACTCTTAATTTCTAATTTCAATATTTGGCTTTTATTTAGAAAGTTATTAGGGCCCTTTTTAATTCAGAAAGAGTGGCTTCATCTAAAGGAGTTGCAGTGGTTACCATGCATGGACCTTCTCCATAGTAGACACTCATCATGGTAGGAAAAGCAGAAATGACGCAGGGGGTATTGGTTCAGCAGCTATTTTCAGCAAGCAAATTGATCATTAATCGAGTTGGATGTGAGGGGAGAAGACCTCTCTTTCTCAGTCATGCCATTCAGGCTTTTCACTTTAACAGAACGTTTTGCAAAGGGATTAAAAATCAAGCAACCATTTTGTGCTACTCTCATCAATTCCTTTTCTACTTGTTCCAGTTTATTCTGTTTAGATGCAGCAGAATAAAGAGCAGTGGCATAGTTGCCTTTGATAACATATTTCTGAACAGGTGATCTCACAAGCTAGCCAAACAGCCTGGCTATAGATGTGCTGAGTCATCACACCTGCTGGGAGAGCCCAACACTGCTGGGGAGGTGATCTCCTCCTGGGGTCTGTAGGTCAAACCCAAGTTAGGAGAGAGTAGCCCTTTATTTTAGCAGTCACATCGTACTTAAGTAACAGGTTATGAGAGGAACTGTTTCTTTATAAAGCTCAGTAATTTTTATTTTTTCAACCTAGCTCCTATCATAGAGTTAGTATAGCATAGAAGATCAAGGATTATTCATTTTATCGATCAAGCAATCCATCAATATAAGAAAATACTGGGATTTACAAAACACACAATAACTTTGAGGAATAGTTACACCTAGCAGAAGAATTCTATAGGTGAAGCACTGGGTAGTTAAACAAAAAACAAACAAACAAACACAAATTAAAAATCAAGGCAAGTCAGTGCTTTAGTAGTTAGAGGATTATAATATAACTAGAGGCCTGTTGCACAAATTTTTGCATGGGTGAGGTCCCTTGGCCTGGTGGGCAATCGGGGCCAATCAAGAGATTGGCTGGCCATGGGAGGTTGGCTGTGGGAGTGCACTGACCACCAGGGGGCAGCTCCCACATTGATCTTCTGCCTCCTGGTGGTTTGTGCACGTCATAGTAACTGGTCAGCCAGTCGTTCAGTCAACCCATAATAATGGTTGCTTAGGCTTTTATAGAGAGAGATATAGATAGTTATATAGGGCAAGTAACCTCTCTATGCTTCAGTTTCCTCATCTGTGAAATAGAGCTGTTAATACATGAAAGGCACTTAGAATAATATTTGACATAGTTAAGCATTACATTGATATCAGTTATGATGATGATGCTGCATAAGTATCTCATTCTAAACTCTTGTATTAATCAGAGTCTGATAAGGAAGACAGAAACAAGTCAGCACTTAAAGCACAGGGGATTTAATGCAGAAAAATGTTGCACAGGTTATGGAAAGTATGTATGGAAAGTCTCTGAGAGACAAAAAGGAATGGGAAAGTAATCAAGAGTTTAGCAAAACCAGGAATTTGCAACAGTACTGGAATATAAAGCCAAAGGGAGGAGCAGATGTAGCCAAAATCAGAACTACGGTTCAAGGCCTCTGAGAGGAGCCTGGATCCATGGCAGGATTCTGCACCTGGAGCTGGAGGGAAATAATATTTTGGCTTTACTTTCCTATCCTCCAATATCTTACCAGGGGCTTTCATGCTCAAACCCATGTAAAAGCTATTTGACAAAAGAACTTTAGCAATGTCACTTGTAGGGGTCACCTCCTGGCAATACAGAGCAGAACAGGGAAGTGTAAGGAATGGATTTAAGATCCAATGGATCAAGGACTTGTGCAATCCCACATTGCTTGTTCCCTTGACTTATTGCTTTACAAATCATTTTTCTCACTAGACTATAAATATCTTTGACAATAGAGCCAGAGTATCATACCGTTTTGTATTTCTGATCTCTTTCCCCTGTTAATACTGTGCTTGCACATTATAGGTGTTGTTCAGTTTAAGGATTGGTTGAAATAGATCTGAATCTCTTGACTGTCAGTTCAATTAGATTTCCCCTTATGTAAGCAGAAGCTATTAATCGATTGTGTCTGCTTTTCTTACATAAAACATGCTTTTTTACTACGATGCAGAAGTGATTATTTCTGCCATAAGTGCACATCTGTGCTGCGAATAAGCACAATATGCAGAGTGGCTGCCTGAAGCCCTTTGCTTAAAAACCCCACTTATTTATTGATCTCCCAAATTTACTCCAGGAAATGAAAGGCTCCTTTACTTTGGAAATAAAGCCAATGAATGTCATAATTGATATGTTAAGGGCAGAAGTTCATCACTTTATATAGTGACAGAGCAAACAGATGTACATACAACTGAAACAAAAATTTGAAAATGTACAATATAGCTGAAACTAGGTTTGCTCAGTGGATAGAGCATCAACCTGCAGACTGAAAGGGCCCAGGTTCGATTCCGGTCAGGGGTATGTACCTTGGTTGTGGGCACATCCCTAGTAGGAGGTGTACAAGAGGCAGCTGATCAATGTTTCTCTCTAATAGATGTTTCTAACTCTCTATCCCTCTCTGTAAAAAAATTTAATAAAAATATTTTTAAAAAAGAAAATGTACAATATACTCTATTTCAAAATTTTTTGGGGGAGGGATTTTAATATTTTATTTTATTTTATGTATTTTTTTTATCATAAGATCTTTTTTTTTAAATTTTTTTACATGTTTCCCCATGCCCCCCTCCCTCCCAGGCATACCCCAACCCCCCCAGTGTCTGTGTTCATTGGTTATGCTTATATGCATGCATACAAGTCCCTTGATTGATCTCCCATCTACCCCACCTAACTTTAATCTTCCTGCTATAATTTCAGTCTGTTTGAGGCTTTACTGCCTCTGTATCCATCCTTTTGTACATCAGTTTATAATGTTCTTTATTGTCCACCAATGAGTGAGATCATGTGATGTTTCTCCCTCATTGACTGGCTTATTTCACTAAGCATAAGGCTCTCCAGTTCCATCCAGGTTGCTGCAAATGGGAACTTTGGGATAACATAAAACAAAACAACATCCGTATAATTGGGGTTCCAGAAAGAGTGGAAACTGAACAAGGATTAGAGAATGTGTTTGAAGAAATAATGACAGAAAATTTCCCCAGTATAGAAAAGAAAAAAGCCACACAAATCCAAGAAGCTCACAGAGTTCCAAGCAAAATGAACCCCAACAAACCGACACC
>PVJN01004814.1:0-86809 GCA_004026805.1 Lasiurus borealis
TTTCTGCATGTTGGGGCCCAGAATTTGAGAAACATTTTCCTCTGGACCCGCATGTAATAAATGTAATTCCAAACTCTCCTAGCATTCTTTGATTATTTCGGTTCTCTGTAACACAACAACAAAAAAAGGTTAGTTCTCACCTAAGAAAGGTTTGGTTGTTGTTCTTAATTTGTGTGTGTGCGCACATGCTCTTTACTGGATAGCTTCTTTGTAGAGCAGAGGTTGAAAGCTTAAAGAAATGCTCTAAAATTTCTCAACAACGTTTTATCTTGCTGCTGTTTGAATGAGGAACGTAAGGAAATCTGTGAAAGGTGTTCCATTGTTAACTAACTCCTGACCTTCTTTGAAGCTAAGGACTAGGGTTGAAGCCAGGCCAAATAATGAAATAGTCAAAGTTATCTACCCTCATCTCCTCACCTATCTGTTCACCCTGGAGACCGCCTCCTTCACCCTAGACCTCCATGTGATTGCCTCATCCAGGGCTTGACTGCACTCCTACTCTGTTCCCTCTCTTTAAAAATATCCAAGATTCTTTGTTTTATCCTCTTTGGACCATCCATTGTTTTTAAGAATGACAGTTCCCTAATCTGACAAGTTAATTAATGATGTGCTGACATTTGCTCAATCCATTTTCTCTTTCCATTTTCTCCTTAATTCACTCTGGCTTTTGTCCATCACTGTGTTGAAACTAAATTGTGTTTCCTTCGTTGTTTGGGTTAGAAGCCTGGGACACTATCGATTCCTTCCTTCCTTAAACATTTTTCCCTTAAGCCTCATTCCATTTTCGTTTGGATGTCCTCCTACCCGAAACACTCTGGCCATTCCTCAATCTCCTTTGTCGGCTGCTACTCTTCTGCACAACCCTTAAATGTTGCCTCCTCCAAGTGCTCTCGAGGATCTCTTTCTTATTCTAAACCTTCTAATTAGGCCATCTCATTTAGTCTGTGACTCTGACTGCTTTTTGTATGCCCACCTCTGTCTCCGGAAGTTGAGACTTGCATTTCTAACTGCTTCCAGGACATTTCCCCTTCGCTGTTTCACAGGTACCTGCAACTCAGCATTGTCAAAACTCATCCCTCAAACTTCTCCTTTCTCCTCCATGTCCCCAACTCAGTGAATGATTCCACCATGAACCCATTTGCTTGCAACCAAAATATAATTTATCCAACAAATGTGTGTTTTTTTAATATATTTTATTGATTTTTTTTTTTTTTTTTTTTTTACAGAGGAAAGCAGAGGGATAGAGAATTAGAAACATTTATCAGCTGCCTCCTACATGCCCCCTACTGGGGATGTGCCAGCAACCAAGGTACATGCCCTTCATTGGAATCAAACCTGGAACCTTTCAGTCTGCAAGCCAACGCTCTATCCACTGAGCCAAACTGACTTCAGCCCAACAAATAGGTTTTAAGCAATGTTATGTGCCACACATTATGTAGTGCAAGTGTTGAATAAGATTGGTGCTTGTCCTTGGGTTGCATATAATCCCATGGAGAAAGCAGGAGTTATAGTTGTTATAAGTACCACCAAAGAAAAGACAAGGAATCATCTTTGACTCTTCCTCTTTACTACCCTGTATCATATATCATTCCACCTGTCCTATCATTTCTAACTTCTAAATATCTCTTCAGTTTGTTCTCTTTTCTCCATGCCACCGGCACTAATATGCCTCACTTGGACTATTGAAATAGCTTTCTGATAGATTTCCTTCTGTCTACTCTTGTGCCGCAGTCTATTCACCACACTATATCCATAGTGAACTCTTAAAAATGCAGATCTGCATGTTTAAAACCCTTCAGTGGAATAAAGTCTATGCAATTGTTCCCCAGTATCCAGGAGGGATTGATTCCAGGACATCCCATATTAAAATAAGCAGATGTTCAAGTCTTTTATATAAAACTAGAGGTACAGTGCATGAAATTGTACAGGGGGAGAGGGGGAGAGGGTGGTGTCCCTCAGCCCAGCCTGTACCCTCTCGCAATCCAAGACTGCTGGTTCCTAACTGCTCACTTGCCTGTTTGCCTGATCACCCCCAATCATTTTGCCTGCCTGCCTCATTGTCCCTAACTACTCACCTACTTCCCAGATTGTCTCTAACCACTTGCCTGCCTGTCTGATCGACTCTTACTGCTTGCCTGCCTGCCTGATCGCCCCTAACCGCCTCTGCTTGGCCCC
Source organism: Lasiurus borealis (assembly GCA_004026805.1). Classification (NCBI taxonomy): domain Eukaryota; kingdom Metazoa; phylum Chordata; class Mammalia; order Chiroptera; family Vespertilionidae; genus Lasiurus; species Lasiurus borealis. Next base: position 2,176 of record PVJN01004814.1, read on the forward strand.
TGCCACAGCAGGAAGGTCATTCAGCTGTCCGGTCTAATTAGAATATTATGCTTTTATTATTATAGATGGTGTATAGTATTTGCATATAACCTATGTGTACCCTCCTATATACTTTAAATCATCTCTAGATTACTTACAATAGCTTATACGATGAAATACTAAGTAAATAGTTGCTATACTATATTGCTTAGGGAATAATGACAATTTAAAAAGTCTGTACCAGCCTAACTAGTTTGACTCAGTGAATAGAGCACCGGCCTATGGACTGAAGAGTCCCAGGGTTGATTCCGGTCAAGGACATGTACCTTGGTTGCGGGCACATCCCCAGTAGGAGGTGTGCAGGAGGCAGCTAATCAATGTTTCTAACTCTCTATCTCTCTCCCTTTCTCTCTGTAAAAAAAATGAAAAAAATATATGTATTTTTAAAAATAAATAAGTAAAATAAAAAGTCTGTACCTGCTCAATACAGATACAACCATTGTAGGCTAACTACATAAGATACATCAGCAACAAATAACATTCTCCCCTCCCCAGTACTTTTGAATTTGTGAATGTGGAACCCATGGATACAGAGGGCCAACTGCAGGTCTTATGACGGTTTACAAGGTCCTTCCTTGTTTATAAATTTCACCTTATCTCTGGTCACCCTTCTTGTTCTCTCCTCAAGGATACTCTACATTTTTAGCCTTAGTACATTCCTTCTCCTCTGTCTAAGCACTATGCTCCCCCTCGTTCTTCTTCCACTAGCCTTTCACTTAATTCCTATTTTCTTCACATCTCCAGAGAGTTGATTCTCTTCTGCATATCACATCCTTCCCCAACCCCATGCGGCTTCTGCTTTTGTGACCATCATCCTATTTGTTCTGTGATGCTCCATGAAAACAAGGGACCGTGTCTGTCTCATTCACCGCCAACTCTCCCGTGGTACCTGGCCCAAGAGGTGTCGTTGTTGAGCTGCACTTGTCTCATAAACCACCAATAGGAGATGTTTGAAGGACTCACTCTTTAAAGCCTGCTGTCTTTCAGGCGATAAATGGGTGTTTAAATAAAGACTTCCTGCGTAGCGGGTGTAGTTCAGTGGCTGAGTGTGGACCTGTGAACTAGAAGGCCATTAGGGATGCAATGAGAACACAGCATCAGCACTTTTGTGATACTCCTGCCAAAGGCCCATAACCTGAATTCAATCATGAGGAAATAGTAAAGAAACACAAATTGAGTAACAGGGCACATTTGCTCTCATAACTGATGTTCTTTCTCTCTCTCCCTCCCCCTTCCTCTCTGAAATCAATAAAAATATAAATAAAGACTTCCTGAAAGCTGTGTTCCAGTCTTTTTTAAAAATTTTTTTATTGTTGAAAGTATTACAGATGCCCCTCATTTCCCCCATTGACCCTCTCCACCCCACCCCTACCCCAGGCCTTCACACACTATTGTCTGTGTGGATGAGTTTTTTCAACTTCCCAAAATGTGTGAAATCACGTGAATTTCAGGGTACATAGAAGGGGAGAGTGGAGTTATGACAGAGCAATGGGGAATATGTTTTCTAGCAGATATCTGGGACCTTGAGATAGCCCTCAAGTCACACTGTAGTGGCACTACCTACCTATACTCTCTGGTGACCATGATAGAGGCAAAATGGTGGTAGATTTGACCCTACAATTTTTAAAAATATATATTTTATAGATTTTTTTTACAGAGAGCAAGAGAGAGGGACAGAGAGCCAGAAACATTGATGAAAGAGAGACATCGATCAGCTGCCTCCTGCATGCCCCCTACTGGGGATGTGCCCGCAACTAAGGTACATGACCTTGACTAGAATCGAACCTGGGACCTTTCAGTCTGCAGGCCGACGCTCTATCCACTGAGCCAAACCAATTTCGGCACCCTGCAATTTTTTAATCCTAGCTCAGCAAATCATTTGCCATATGGCCTAGAGAAATCTTATTCTGTTTTTGCACATTAAATGAATATCACAATACAAGTTCATCTGGCCAAAGAGGAAAAAGAATAATATTAAAAAATAATATAAGAAGTAAACCTTTGTTGTTTTCAGATGCAAAAGAAACATTTTTCTGTGTTGAAATAAGATTAATCCGGATTATTTCCAAAATCTCCATAATGAAAGTAAATCAGAATTGCTGTTTCTCTTTTCCTTCCTGTATCTTTCCCCTCACTCCCCTCTCCTCCTCCTGATGAATAATTTCAGTCCAAAGCCAATAGATAAGCAAAGTCATTCTAAGTTGGTCTCTTCATGGTGGGCGTGGTTAGGAGCAGTGACACCTAGAGTGGGGTGTTGGAGTATAAGGAGGTGATGAGGAGTCCATGCCAGGTGCTGCCTGAAAACTGGATGTTGGATCTCAAATGTGGTGAAGAAGAGATTCATTTACTGAAGAATGGAATACCTAAGTAGTCTCAGAGTATTTCCCTCAGAAAAATTATTAAGTACTACCCTTCCTTCACCACCTCAATCAAAATTAATATCCTTAATAATAGGACAATTCTAAATTATGTACCACCTGAAGGAGTGCAATGAGAACACATCATCAAAACTTTTGTGATACTCCTGCCAAAGGCCCATAACCTGAATTTAATCATGAGGGAATAGTAGACAAACCCAAACTGAGGGACATTAGAAAAAGTATGTGATCTTTCATCTTCCAATGTGTCAAGATCACAGAAGTCAAGAAAATATTGTTCTAGATGGAAGGAAACTACTTCTGTGCAATGCATGATTCCAGATTGGATTCTTGTGCTAAGAATCCAATTGGGACAGTTGGATGGAGCCTGAGGGTTGCCGGTTGCCATGTAGTTTTATAATGCCCTTGCATGTTGGAAATGGCACACTAAAAAAATTCAGGGGATGGTGTATCAGACTGACAACTTACCTTCAAATGTTTCAGAAAAAAGTTTCTTGTGCCATACTTGCAATTTTTGTAGAGTTTATGGTGGTGATATAAAGAAGATAATGTCACACCAGAAATAATATATGCACCCCTATGTTCATAGCAGCGCTATTTACAATAGCTAAGACCTGGAAACAGCCCAAGTGCCCATCAGTAGATGAGTAGATAAAAAAAGATGTGGTGCCCTGCCAACATGGCTCAGTGGTTGAGTGTCAACCTAAGAACCAGGTCACGATTCCATTCCCAGTCAGGGTACATGCCTAGGTTGTGGGCTTGATCCCCAGTAGAGGGTATGCAAGAAGAAGCTGATTAATGATTCTCATTGATGTTTCTATCTCTCTCTCCCTCTTCCTTCCTATCTGATATTAACTAGATAGATAGATAGATAGATAGATAGATAGATAGATAGATATGGTACATTTCCACCATTGAATACTATGCAGCTATGAAAAAGAAAGGATCTCTCATCCTATGAGACACCTTAGAGGAACCTGGAGAGTACTATGCTAAGAGAAATAAGCCAGTCAGAGAAAGTCAAGTATCACATGATCTCACTCATATGTGGAATTTAATGAACAAGATAAACGAATGAACAAAATAGTTCCAGAGACATAGAAGCATGCAACAGACTGACGAGTCTCAGAGGGAAGGCAGGGGTGAGTGGTAGGGTGGGGAGAGATTAACCAAAGAACTTATATGCATATATGCATAACCCATGGACATAGACAATAGTGTGGTGAAGGCAAGGAGGGAACAGAGTGGAGGGGGTCAATGGGGAAATAGGGGACAATTATACTAAAATTTATAAAGATAAATTTAAAGAAAATAATGTCTAAAGATTAATTAATAAATATAGGTGAAAATGTAACCTAGGATTATTGAGGGAAATACGAGAAGTGGTTCAAAGAAGTTCCCTCTGAAGAATGGTTGCAAAGAGGGAAGGGAGTCTTTACTATGTGATCTGCTTTATGTACATCTATTACTTTAATAAAAATAAATGAAAAGTGTTGAAAGTTAGTATACACTTAGACCCAGGCCAGAGAAGACCCTGCCCTGAGCCTTAAGCTTTAGGGCCCCTTGAATCCTTCTTTTGACATGTGAAGGCATCCATGGAACAAAGGGTTAGATAGGTCCACCCTGATCTGTGTTCCCCCCCATTTAGACTAGTCTCTGGGGACCTGGAACCCCAGCATTTCTTGCCCAAATGGCCCCCGAGCCCACTTCCAGAGGCAGGGTGGGCCTCTTCCCCGGCTCTATCCTCCAGAGCCCCCTCTGCACACATTGCCAGACCCCGGGGCAGCTGTTTGAAGGGGGTGTGACTGAACTGAGCCCTAGGAGTTACAAAGGTCACCTGGCTGAGCAGGAGGCGAGAGGAGGGCGCCAGAGCCTGGGGTGGGAGCCAGCTTCTCCCACGCTCTCTCGTGTGGGCCTCTGAGCCACCTGGGAATTCTCAGTGCACATCTAGCCTTTGAGCATATACAGGCATATGTGCCCATGCAAAAGGAAAGGCTCTATCTTTACCCCGTGTTACTGGACAGTTTGTGAATTTTAAATATTTCACGAGTATGTGGCCTTCATTTGTGCTCTGGTCGTAAATCTGCAAAGGATATAAGAGCAAACCTGTTGAAATCCTCCTGGTAACCTTTGTTTCCACCGTATCGTCTTTTTTTTTAAAAAAAAACAACACCACGGGGAGATTTGGTTTGAAAGCCCTCAGAACCTGTCTGTACTTTCATCCCAGAGTCTCAGGCGGCTGTAAACATCCCACAAGCCGCCGGAGCTCAGGGGTAACTCCGAGGTGGAAAAACCCGGCCAAGCAGCTGCTTCAGAGAAGCCCAAGGTCAGCGAGCAGAGGGCCTGACCCCGTTAGGTGAGCCGCAGCTCCCGCTAGCGTTTCAGGCTGAGCATGTAGCTGACCGAACTCCGCTCGGAAGGAACCTGACTATATGTAACTTCCAGGTGATTCACTTTGTTCTCCAAAAGCAGAGCTGTGTTCCCTGCACCGAAGGCTTGTGTTTTCAAACTGGCCCAAGGCGGTATTTCTGTAAAGAAAAAGAGTTTGAATTTGAAACGACTCTGGTTCAATCTTTCCTTTCCTTCTCTCCTATTTCCCTGAAGACGAGTGCATAGACATTTGTTCCCAGAAAATAAGTGATTGCCCATTTATTTTGTCCTGGGAAGGAAGCAAGCTTTCTCTAGGAGAGAAAGCAGGCTCAGAACCTTGACTCTTCATCTCGATTTCTCAGAGGGCCTCATCATGCACCCTTAAGCAAATTCTGTAGATTTTTTTTTTGTTTTTAAAGGAATAATTGTGCCCCCAATATACCTCATCGGCTACGATACTGCCACCGTGCAAGCTCGTAGCTCTCTCTTACCCTCTAGCTACACAGAGCTGACCCCTCTCTCCTACTGACCCACGGAAGCAGCTATCTGCAGCAGCTGAATAAGGATAGAAAAGTACAGAACGTCATGTGAATATGTTTTATTCATGAGAAACAGTATGAAAGCGGAGTACAGTGAAGAAAGAACGGTTGGTCACAGAGAGTACTTTTCTCCAGCCACACCCACATACTGACAACAATCTCAGCCAGTTGTGTTTTCTCTGATTACAAAGAGGGAAAAAGACAAAAACACTCTGCCTGCACCCGAGTCCCACTTCACATAAAAGAGACTTTTTTTTTTTTTGAGGCAAGACGCATAGGGGAGCGAGACTGCAGGGTAGTCGCAGAGATAAAGGTCCCTTCCTGTGCTAAAATGCTAGGATTTTAATGCCTTGGTGTGTTTGGGAGTAGGGATGCTCAGCGAAACAGGAGGGCTTTTCTATGTTAGTGTCAAAATTCTGGCCTTGCCCGGTCAGTCTGAGGTTGAATTTGATACTTTATCTTCATCTGGGCTTACGTCAGTTGTGGCTTTACAGTATTACAAGTGTAGAATTTTAAAAACTGTATTAGTTTTGTTGCATAAACACAAGAGATAGGGGGAGGGTATGAAAAACATGTGTGCTGCGTTTTAAAGTGTTCTGAGTCTTAATCCCTCCCAGATAAATATCAATATAACCTCCTCCTCCCTTCATCTTCCACCCCCCATAAAAGAGATAGGAACATATCTTTTACTGGAATTGAAAAAAAAATGTAACAAACACTTTTTCCTTTTATTAAATCACTCACTCAATTACCAGGATTAGAGAAAGAAATATAGATTTCCAAAACTAAAGGTCATTGGAAGCAAGTCTTTCAGTCTGATTGATACCAAGAGCAGGGCTATGAGGGGCTCGGCTGGTGTCTGTCTCTTCCCAGACAGAAGGTGGAGTGGGGTAAATAGGCGAAACGCAGACAGAAGTTTATGTTCACAGAAGGGAAAGGAAGCACAACACAGAAACAGAGGCAGCTCCATTCAGTCTTGCCCTAGTGGTCATCTGCCCTCTAGTGGGCACCAGCCTGTCACCACTCAATCATAGAGCCTGTGCCTGGCTGGAGAGACTCGCCTTTATCCTCTTTATTCCACACAACATCCTCATAAAGTCCCTTATTGAATAAAATGTTGTGAAGAGGTTCACTGTCTTCACACAAGCCCAGTAAGGGACAGAAGTGTTAAACTCATCCTGAAGTTTGGGGAGATATTTGTAGAGTAGGGGGCCCAGTGCATGAATTCGTGCCCCTGGCAAGACACTGTGGGCTGCGAGGCTGCGGTGGGTACAGGAGCGGGTCTTGGCCCATCCTCCGTGCCCCTGCCAGGCCCTTCCTGCCACAGCCCCTGTCCCCTCTCTGCCAGCAGTCCTTCTCCTGCTGCCACTGCTCCCACACACTGCACCAGCCTTGCTCGCACCTGCTGACAGCGTGGAGCAAGTGAGGTCGGTGCCAGGATCAGGTGTGAGTGGTGGCTGCCAGCCCTGATTGCCTCTCAGGAGCAGGGGGAAGTGGAAAAGCCCACAGGGGCAATTGGGGCTGGCAGCCATCACTTGTACCTGCTGACAGCACCAAGTGATCGGGATTGGCACTGGGCACTGGCAGTGGCTGCTAGTGGGCTGTCGCTGGCTGCAGGTGCGAGGGGTGGCTGCTGGCCCTGATCACCCCTCAGGACCAGGGGAAGTTCGAGAAGTCCTGAGGGGCAATTGGGGCCAGAAGCCACCACTCACATCCACTGATGGCACCAAGCAATCAGGGCCAGTGCTGGGTGCCAGCAGTGGGTGTAAGCACTGGGTGGAACTGTGGTGCATAGGAGCAAAAAATTTTCAGTAACCACCAGAGGCTCTCTCCGATGACAGCGACCAGTGCCCACCTTGGTCTAGCATCCCACTCACCTGCTCCACCATCCTGCTGGGGCTGACGCCCACCATATTCAGTGCTCTGCTAGCTGCTGCTGATGCCCACCATGTCCACATACGCACACCTCCCCCTCCCCCCGGTAGTCAGCATATGTCATAGCAACCAGTTGTTCCAATGTTCAGCATATTAGCATATTAGGGTTTTATATATATACCAGAGGCCTGGTGCACAAAAATTGTGCAGTGGAGCAGGGGGTGTGTGTGGGGGGGGTCCCTCAGCCTGGCCTGTGCCCTCTCACAGTCTGAGACTCCTCGCTCTTTACCGCCCATCTGCTGACCACTTCTTACTGTTTGGCTCACTGCTCCTTAGCACTGCTGTGGAGTCAAGAGAGGTTTCTGCCACCGCCACTGTGCTTGCCAGCTGTTAACCCAGCTTCTGACTGAGAGGTACTTTCTCTGTGGGAGTGCACTGACCACCAGGGGGCAGCTCCTGCATTGAGCGTCTGCCCCCTGGTGGTCAATGTGCATCATAGCAAACGGTCATTCTGATCATTCTGCCATAATAGTTGCTTAGGCTTTTAATATATAGATAGATTATGTATACATCACCAGAATGAAATGAGGGAATTCCTGTATGTTTCCTGATGATCCTTGTGTTAACTAAATCATTGCAAAAACAGCTCTTTCTGTGAAATGTTAAAAAGAAAAAAATATTACAGTTGTTATTGCAAATGTCTTCATGGAAAGAATCTTTTCTTCCATCCAATCTCCTATCTTAGTCCTAAGAATAGATACAAATGGATTTCCCTCATTAATGAAAACTACACATTTTTGCTATGATATGCAAGTAATCACTGATTAGCTTCCTTAATGAAAGATCACGGTTTCCCATTGTGATTCTTCATAAACTCTCCTAGGGTGCTTATGTTAGTAAATTTTCACTCCAAACCCAACTTCCACAGATATGTCCACATGACTAGTGTGGCTAGGGTGGCAACAAAGAGCTTAAGGGATATCTTTGGTATTTGCTTTCTCTCTCTGCCAACCTAAAATCTGGGGAGCTTGTAGGTTAGTTTTTTAATAAAAAAGGGTTTATAAGGCAACAGGAAAATATTTTCACCTAAGTCATATATAGCTTTCTGATTTCATTTCTATAGATAGTATCATTGAATGGATATGTGTAAAAAGCTATGAATAAAAATTATTTCATACAGGTCTGAGCCACATCCTGCATGGCCAGGGGTGAGCCTGAGGAGGGGTGGTGAAGAATTAGAGAAGACAGACAAGAGAATACAGTTGGGACCAGGTGGATCACTGCCTGGATGAGGAAACAGTGACCCACCCAGTAAGCCAAACCTTTATTTTATAGTCAGAGCACACAAAGCAAAACCAGGGGAGTGGTCAACATGTTTACAATGTCCTTGTGAGTTTCAAATCTATTTCCTTACTTAAGCCTTGTTTTGGCAGCACTTGCTGCACCTCTCACAGCCCATTAGCTTCCTAGGAACAAGGGAGGACTATAAGGTCAAGCTTAATTGTGCCAGGAGGGCTCTGGCCTCCAAGCTGGGACTTGTATGTGGCTCTGCCACAGGTCAGTCCGAGGCTTGACCCTATAGCCGCTCCCTACACCTGTTATTTAATGGTTAGTATGCATTTCTCACAATGTCCTGGAGCAGAATCAAATGCCCTACTTCAGTGTGGAGTGCGAGCTCAGTTTGGAAAATAAAGAGGAAGACTCATTATATAGAGAGTATAAAAGCCACCGGCTTCCAAGCTCTGAATTGCTCCTGACCTCGTTTCTTCATTGCTATACCAAAGGGATATGCCAATATTTTTCATTGTGCTGAGGGGTACAGTGGTAATGGATTAATGTTGGCAAGATCTTTTGAAATGACAGTGTAGAGTTTATTAAAGAAGCAAGAAACAGAAAACCAGAGAAAGTCCTCTCCATTGGCCAGATTTTGTAATGTTACATAACATGTTTTTTTACACCCCCAAAAATAGGGCAGACAACTTTAAAGTTGTTTTTTTTTAAGTCTCCCTGTTACTTTGACAATAGCAAAAAGCAGTCTGATTTAGCAATTTACTACAGATGTTTGAAGGGTCAAGCATCTGGGAGAATGGGAGTCAAATGATATAGCCCCTACTCTTTTGTTTTAATCTTTCATTCAGCAAGCATTTACTGACTACATGATGCATGTCTGCAACATGCTAGGCTGGGTGGGAGATGTAGAGATGTCTAAGAGGGCAACACCTTCCAATAATGAGTTTATAATTTATTAGAGGAGATAAGACACACACACACTCACACACACATACACACACACACACACACACACACACACACACACATCTAAAATATAGGACAGTGTAATATAGGCTATAAGAAAAGTGCAAAGCACAGTGTTTTCCTGGGCTGAATGGGATATTTTGTGGGGACTTGGTCTCTGAAATGTCCGTGAATAGAATGAGATCTTCCAGGGACAGGTGACTGCCTGAGTGAAAACATGATCAAACCACCTCCTCTGTGGGGCTTTCTCTGATCCTCTCCCCACTCCCTTTCTCTCCCTGCCCAGAGGTAGATGTGTGTGCTCCTCGTGCCTCACTGAATACTGTAATTTGTAGATTTTCATTTTGACAATTATATTCTACTTGTTTGCAAGTCTGTCTCTCCAGGAAACTATAAAGTCCTAAAGACAGGAGCCATGTCTTTTCATGTTTGTTTTCCTAACAGTTAATAGGGTTTCTGACATAGGATATCTGCTCAATGAATACATGAGGGAGAAGGGAAATTAATTCATGGATCAGTGAGTACTACCATTTGACTGGAATCAAAGATTCATGGAGGATAGTAGTGGGAATTAAAGCTACAAAAGTAAGTTGGAGAATAGGCCTGACATTATCAAGTGTGGGTAAGGGGAGCCGTGGAAACTCTTCCACACTGCTCATGAGACTGTAAGTTGGCACAACCATTTTGGAGAACATTTTTATCAACGTCTAATAAAGTCAAAGATGCTCATATCTTATGACCCAGATATTCTAATTCTAGAGAAAGTCTCATGTATACAAGGAAACAGATATAGAATATTTGTAGCAAAAAAATCGGAACAAAATCAGGCAAAACTGGTTTGGCTCAGTGGATAGAACATCAGTCCGCAGACTAAAAGGTTCCAGGTTCAATTTCAGTCAAGGGCATGTACCTTAGTTGCGGGCACATCCCCAGTAAGGGGCATGCAGGAGGCAGCTTATCGATGTCTCTCTCTCATCGATGTTTCTAACTCTCTATCCCTCTCCCTTCCTCTCTGTAAAAAAATCAATAAACTATATTAAAAAAAAAATCAATGTCCATCAGTAGGAGAATGGAGGTATTACTATAGATAAATTAATGATAATGAACAACAAACTGTGCTATTAGTTATATGTTTTCTATTAATATTATGTAATGAGTAATAATAAACAACTATAGATATATCAACTTGGTGAATATTATAAATATAATATTGAGTGGAAAAGAAAATTCAAGGAGAATTCCTATGTTATCCTTTATATAAAGATTAAAATACTTTAAGATTAAAATATTATTACTTAGGGATATACATACATATATTATACACATATATATATATACACATACAGGCATTCCTTGGGTTATGTTGGAGATGCATTCCTATGGCTCGATATAATTTGATTTTCACTGTAAGCACCTACATCATTCATATGGAGCACATACACAGCAGTAATGAAGTGAAACAGTAAAACAAATTTAAAAGAAAGATAACAATTCCTGACCTTTACTTGTGGTAAATAACTAATAAAAAGCATAAAGCACATATGTACATATGTATAAATGATGGAACTTTTTAAAAATAAATACTGTAAATGGGAGATGGCAACATAACCACAAAAACGGCGTAAGTCAAGTTCAATGTAACTTGAGAACTGCCTGTGTCCAGGCAGTCCTATATAATAAAAAAGTAATATGCAAATCATCTGAATGGTGGAACGACCACCATGATGCAGACTGACCACCAGGGGACAGACGCTCAATGCAGGGGGAGCACAGCTCAACCAGAAGCTGGGTTGATGGCTGGCAAGTGCAGTGGCAGTGGCGGGAGCCTCTCCCACCTCCTGGACAGTGTTAAGGATGTCCGGCTACCGTCTTAGGCCCGTTCCCCCCAGACATCCCCTGAGAGCTCCCAGACTGCAAAAGGGTGCAGGCTGGGGAGAAACCAAGATGGCGGCATAGGTGAACACCTAAACTGCTGCCACACACAACAATTTCAAAACTACAGCTAAAAGACAAAACAGACATCATCCAAAACCACAGGAAAGCTGGCTGAGTGGAAATTCTACAACTAGAAAGAAGAAGAGGGGCTCACAGAAACTCAGAGGAGCTGCAAAAAGCTGAGGTATGGAGACATGTGCATGGAGAGAATGGGCAGCCGAGTGCCTGGCTGGCTTCCAGTTGGCCTAGAAGTCAATTCCATCCAAGCCAAGCACAGAGACTTTTGCAATTTTGCAAGTCTTATCTCATAAGCCTATCTCTAGCACAGAAGAAGTTCTCCCACCGTAGACACAGCTGATCCTCACAGCCAGGTGGCCTAGAAGTCAATTCCCTTCAGCGATACCAACAACAATCAAGACTTAACTACAACAAGGCTGCACACACAGTCCACAAAAGGGTGCACCAAGAGTGCCCACCTCAGGTAACTGGGGAGGCGGAGCTACTGGGCCATACAGGACACCTAGCACATAAAGCTACTTTACTAACTCAGAAGCAGCAAAAATGAGGAGACAAAGAAACAGATCACAAACAAAAGGAATGGAGGAAAACAAATGACTGGATATAGAGTTCAAAACCACGGTTATAAGGTTTTTCAAGAAAATTTGATAAATTTAATGAGTCCCTTGAGGATATGAAAAAGGACCAACTAGAAATTAAACATAAACTGACTGAAGTAAAAAATATTATACAGAGACCTAAAAGCTGACTAGAGGAATGCAAGAATCAAGTCAAAGATTTGAAATACAAAGAAGCAAAAAACACTCAACTGGAAAAGCAAAAAGAAAAAAGAACCCAAAAATTTGAAGATAGTGTAAGGAGCCTCTGTGGCAACTTCAAGCATACCAACAGCAGAATTGTGGGGGTGCCAGAAGAACAGAGGGAGCAAGATACTGAAAACTTATTTGAAGAAATAATGACTGAAAACTTCCCCCACCTAGTGAAAGAAATAGACTTACAAGTCCAGGAACCGCACAGAATCCCAAACAAAAGGAATCCAAAGAGGACCACACCAAGACACATCATAATTAAAATACCAAGAGCAAAAGACAAAGAGAGAATATTAAAAGCAGCAAGAGAAAAACAGGTAATTACCCACAAGGGAGCACTCATAAGACTGTCAGCTGATTTCTCAACAGAAACTACGTAGGCCAGATGGGAGTGGCAAGAAATATTCAAAGTGATGAATAGCAAGAACTTACAATCAAGATTACTCAGCAAGGCTATCATTCAGAATTGAAGGTCAAATAAAGAGCTTCATAGATAAGAAAAAACTAAGAGTTCATCAATACCAAACCAGTATTATATGAAATGCTGAAAGGTACTCTTTAAGAAGAGGAAGAAAAAAGATAAAAATTATGAACAACAAATACATATCTATCAACAAGTGAATCTAAAAATCAAGTGAATTAAAAATCTGATGAACAGAATAAACTGGTGAATATAATAGAATCAGGGGCATAGAAAGGGAGTAGATTGACAGTTCTCGGGGGGGGGGGGAAGGGGTGAGGGGGTTGTGGGAAGAGACTAGACAAAAATCGTACACCTATGGATGAGGACAATGGGAGGGAGGTAAGGGCAGAAGGTGGGGTGGGAACTGGGTGGAGGGGAACTATGTGAGGATAAAAAGAGGAACAATTGTAATAATCTGAACAATAAAGATTTATTAAGTTAAAAAAATAAAAATAAAATAATGATTCATTATGTTATAAAAAATTAAAAGGGTGCAGGCTGGGCTGAGGGGACCCCCTCTCCCCCTTGAGTGCACAAATATTATGCACTGGGCCTCTAATATATATATATATTGCTTCGATAGAATGAAGTAGAATGAATACTACCTTCAGAAGAATAGGGAAAGAGATATGATCAGGGAAGTTTATAGAAGGGCCTTGACTCAGTTGACCATGTTCAAGTTCTTAAATTTGATGCAGGCAAATGGGTATTTTATTGTGTTATTTTTAATATAGTCTGTATATCTTAAATATTGCATGAAACATTTTATAAGTTATTTAGACCCATATTACAGCAGGGCTAGAATACCATGCTAGAGAGTTTAGATATTGTTTGGTGGTTAACAAAGAACTCTTGCAGGCTTTTGAGCAAGTAATAGATATCGCCAAAGGCATGTTTCAAGTCAGCTTAGGCTAGTGCCCTACAAGATATTGCACAAAATCACAAAGATGTTAATTCTGTGTTACTAGATATAAGGTGGATTCCTTTTTTCTCTTAAATCTTTTTTTTTAAATATATTTTATTGATTTGTTACAGAGAGGAAGGAAGAGGGAGAGAGAGTTAGAAACATCGATGAGAGAGAGACATCCATCAGCTGCCTCCTATACACCCCCTAGTGGGGATGTGCCCGCCACCAAGGTACATGCCCTTGACCAGAATCAAACCTGGGACCCTTCAGTCTGCAGGCCGAAGCTCTATCCACTGAGCCAAACCGGTTTTGGGTCTCTTAAATCTTTAATAGCCCCCTTTCTTTTCTTTTTGTAATCCTCATTGAGGATATTTTCCTATTGATTTTTAGAGAGAGTGGAAGAGAGAGGGAAAGACAGAGAAAAATATTGATGTGAGAGAAACACATCAATTGGTTGCCTCCTGCAAGTGCCTGGACCAGGGCCTGGGTCAGGTAGAAGCCTGCAACTGAGGTATGTGCCTTTGACCGGAATCAAACCCGGGATCCTTCAGTCCACAGACTAAATACTCTTATCCAATGAGCCAAACCAGCTAGTGCTCATTGGATAAGTATTTTTAAGTAGCTGGTTCCAGGTTCTTTTGTCAACTATTGATATTATTTTCTGTTTCATCTGTCCTTATAAAATCCTCTGAACATTCATGCTGTCCAGTTTTTCTATTCTTACCTCCTGACCATTTATTAGGTTATTACTATGTTGGGATATCTCATTTTCATCCTTTAAAGTTCTCCTAAATTCACCTTTACTACAAAGCTTTCTTTTACTAAATCAAAACCTTCAGTTAAAAATTTCCAAGACATTTGTGTTTGCAGCCCAGTCGAACACAAAGAACAATATTTATCTCACAATAGTAGCTAATACTTATTAAGCACTTAGTATGTGCCAGACATCGTTCTAAACACTTTAGATGTAAAATATTTACATGTAAACACTCATTTAATCCTCATAACAAACCCAGGAGCTGTGTGCTATTATCATCCTCATTTAACAAATAAACTGAAACAAAGACAAGTTAAACAACTTGCTCAAAAATACTCTGCCAGAGAAATGCTAGAGCTTGGAGTCAAACCCAGAGCCCATACACTTGATCCCACCTATTCAGGCTGCTTCTCCAAAGTGGGAAGTCCCAGTAAATGCAAGCTGGCCTGTGGGTGAGAAGCTCTGGTCTCATTAAAAAGGGCAATATAGCCGAACCGGTTTGGCTCAGTGGATAGAGCGTCGGCCTGGGGACTGAAAAGGCCTGGGTTTGATTCCTGTCAAGGGCATGTACCTTGGTTGCAGGCACATCCCCAGTAGGGGGCGTGCCGGAGGCAGCAGATCGATGTCTCTCTCTAATCGATGTTTCTAACTTTCTATCCCACTCCCTTCCTCTCTGTGAAAAATCAATAAAATATATTTAGAAAAATAAAAAAAATAAAAAGGGCAATACTGCCCAAACCGGTTTGGCTCAGTGGCTAGAGCTTCAACTTGCAGACTGAAGGGTCCTGGGTTCGATTCCAGTCAAGAGTATGTACCTTGGTTGCGGGTACATTCCTAGTCGGGGGTGTGTAGGAGGCGGCTGATCGATGTCTCTCTCATCGATGTTTCTAACTCTCTATCCCTCTCCCTTCCTCTCTGTAAAATATCAATAAAATATATATGTATTTTTAAAAAAGGGCAATACTAGTAACTGTTGGAAAGTAGTGATTATCTCTTTTTCTTCCTCAGATTTCTCTGACTTTCCAATGAGGAGGCTTTTGTTCTTTGAGGATAAGATCTATGTATAACTTACCTTTGTGTTTCCAATACTTGGCACAATGTCAGGCCTGAGCAAATAAATCAATTCTATGCAATTAAGTAAACATAAGTAATAGTTACAATTCTGTTCTTCAGGAAGTGCTATTTAGCTGAAGACACTTCAACTCTATCATTATAATCAAATAACAGACTTGTAAAGTTAAGTTGACGAAACCACTTAGAAAACCAAGCAAAAGAAAAAGGCATGGAAAAAATAAAATAAAAAGGTTAAAAAGCATAAAGGATCAATTCTGGGGATTAGAGAGAGTGAGAAAGAACAAAGAAAATGAAGGTGAAGAAAGTAATTAATTAGTTCCCACCACCACCACCACCACCACCCAGAATTCTCAGGACAAGCATTTCTAGATTGAAAGAATCCAAATGACCTTAATCCTGGATGAAAATGGATCCATACCAAGGCACATCACCAGGGAATTTTGGAAAACTGAGGACAAAGAGAATATCTTAAAAATAGTATTTTTAAAAAATGAGACTAGTCGAGAATGGACTTCTTCTTTTTTTTTTTTTTTTTTAATTAATCCTCACCCAAGGATAATTTTCCATTTATTTTTAGACAGAGTGGAAAGGAGGGCGAGTGACAGAGAAACATCAATGTGAGACACATTGATTGGTTGCCTCCCACACAGGGATTGGGCCTATAACCAAGGTAGGTGCCCTTGATGGGATCTGAATCCAAAACCCTTCAGTCCTCAGGCTGACACTCTATCCACTGAGCCAAATTGGCTAGGGAGGGGGGAGAGGAAATGTATTTCTTTAAAACATGGAGAAATCAAGAAAGAGGAACACAACACATCCAGGAGCAGGAATCTCACCTAGGAAGGCAGAGAAGAGCTTGTTTGTTCATTTGTTTGTTTGGAAAAGAGCATCTTTAGAATGATGTTGAAGAGAATTCCCAGGACAACAGCTGGGCAGCAGGCTTAGCAGCCATTCCAGGTTGGAGCAGGTGAGAAGGCTCCAGGAGAGATTTCTTTAAGAAGATGAAATTGACAGAATACCCAAGGTGACCAAATGTACTGAAAAGAGCTGTAGACAACTGGTTGATAAGTACCTAGAAAACTTTAAAAAAAAAAAAAAAGATGGATGCGATCCAGAGAAAACAAAAAGTTGTGTAAGAGAGAAATCACTTATCTATTACATGTCTATGTGTGAAATATATTTGCATAGTGATAGTAATATAAACACTGAATAGTGATATGACTAAATATTGCAACACAACTCTATTGAGAGGTCAGGGAGAGTGAACAAATACCTCTCTAGGTTATTCAGGCTGGTCTACGAATTAAACTGACGTGAGAGAGTTACAGGAGAAAATAACCAACCAAGTTGGATTGTATATCCACATGTGGGAACCCTCACATACTTGAGAGAGTCAGAGGTCACATATACACAAGAGGTTCAAAACCAAAAGGTAAATGAAGTAATATGTGACTTCCTGAGCTAAAGAGTGAGGTCAGGAGGCTGAGGCTTCAGAGGGAAGGAAGGTCATTTGCAGAACAAAAAGAAGAGCAGATTTCAGTAATTAGATGTTTTCCCTTCCTTATATAGATCATAAAAAAGTATGTCTGGCCTTAGCCAGTTTGGCTCAGTGGATAGAGCATTGGCCTGCAGATTGAAAGGTCCCAGGTTCTATTCTGGTCAAGGGCACATGCCTGGGTTGTGGGCTTGATCCCAGTAGGGGGCATGCAGGAGGCAGCCGATCAGTGATTCTCTCTCATCATTGATGTTTCTGTCTCTCCCTTTCCCTTCCTCTCTGAAATCAATAAAAATATATATTAAAAAAAAAAAAATTTCGGCCAGTAGATAGAGCGTGGGCCTGCAGACTGAAAGGTTCCAGGTTCAATTCCTGTCAAGGGCATGTATCTTGGTTGCAGGCACATCCCCAGTAGGGGGCATGCAGGAGATGGCTGATCCATGTTTCTCTCTCATTGATGTTTCTAACTTTCTACACCTCTCCCTTCCTCTCTGTAAAAAAATCAATAAAATATGTTTTTAAAAAAGTATTTCTGGTGGTAACTCTTGTTATGGGCAAGGTCGCCAATTTAAATTACTTAAGGGAGAGGTAAAAGTTTCTCTTGAGCCGGGACTGGATTGGCTCAGTGGATAGAGCGTCGGCTTGCCGACTGAAAGGTCCCAGGTTTGATTCTGGTCGGAGGCATGTACCTTGCTTGCGGGCACATCTCCACTGTGGGGCGTGCAGGAGGCCGCTGATCGATGTCTCTCTCTTATCGATGTTTCTGACTTTCTATCTCTCTCCCTTCCTCTCTGTAAAAAATCAGTAAAATATATTAAAAAAAAAAAAGTTTCTCTTGAGCCTGCAGGGCCTTGCTTGCCTTCAGTTCAAAATAATCCATGTGCCAAGTAGTACAACCTGGAGAACCTGTTCTGAATACCTTCACCAATCAAAATTGTCAAGTGGCAATCAAAACCACAATGAGATACCACTTGACACTCACAATTCAGTATTGCTATAATGAAAAAGACACTAACTAATGTTAGTAAGGATGCAAAGAAATTGAAATCCTCATACCCTGCCGCAGTAAAAATGTAAAATGTTGCTGCTGCATTTGAAAACTGTTTGGCAGTTTCTCAAAGGTTAAACACAGAGTTACCATATCACGGAGCAATTCCTCTAGCTATATATCCAAGAGAATTGAAAATATATATAAACACAAAAACTAAAACCTAACTGTTGATAGCAGTATGATTCACAATAGTCAAAAAAGTAGGATTGGTCAAAACCGGTTTGGCTCAGTGGAGAGAGTGTCGGCCTGTGGACTGAAAGGTCCCAGGTTCGATTCCGGTCAAGGGAATGTATCCTGGTTGCGGGCACATCCTCTGTAGGGGGCGTGCAGGAGGCGGCTGATCAATGTCTCTCTCTCATGGATGTTTCTAACTCTCTATCCCTCTCCCTTCCTCTCTGTAAAAAATCAATAAAATATATATAAAAAAAGTAGAGTTGACCCAAATATTCGTCAACTGGTGAATGGATAAACAAAATGTGGTATATGAATACAATGGAATATTATTAACAAGTAAAAAAAAGAAAACTTAATATATGCTGCAACATGGATGAACCTTGAAATTATGCTAAGTGAGAAAAGCTAGTCACAGAGGACTGCATATTGGATGATTCCACTTATATGAATAGGGAAATCTATAGAGAAAAAAGTGAAATAGTGAGTAGGACTAGAAGGGGTGTCATTGGAACAATATAAGGAGTAATTACTAGGGGATTCTTTTGGGGAAATAAAATGTCCTAAAATTGATTGTGCTGGTAGTTGCACTAACTTTGTGAATATCCTTCAAACCTTTGAACTATACATTTTAAATGGTTAAGTTTTATGGTGTGTGAATTATATCTCAGCAAAGCTGTTATGAAAAAAATTTGGGGGCTCTAAAGAGTTTTTGTTTATGTGGGTTATATCTATTAAACATTCACCACACTGGAAATTAGAACATCAGTGTTTTAAGTATTTATTTGTTTGATGATTTAAAAATATTTCTCCTTTTCTGCATCCAGTGCAGCTAGAGAGCAGGTCCAATTCCTGAGCAGAGGCAGCTGGGGATTGAGAAATAAAAGAGACAAGACACAAAATGGAAGGAAAAAGCTGGGGCCGGGTGGACCACTGCCCTCTTCTGATGGAGAGACAGTGACCCAGAGCCTATGCAGCGTGTTTATTTTATACCCCCCAGTACCAGGAAGTTTCACCAAAAGTCAAGACCAAACTCTGTAGGCCCGAACGGTCCTGGTCCTTGACTGGATTTACATATCAAAACACACCTGGGCTGAAATGAAGAACAGGCTGATAATACCCTTACCTTTTTGGCAAAGTATGTTCCCAGGGCATGGCTTTGCCTGTCACCTTGGGTTCAGCTGGCAATATAAAGAAATGCCCATGTGCCTTCCCAGGCACTCTCTACAGTTTGAAATAGTAATAGACCTATTGGGATATAGCTAGATTGAAAACACTTATTCCACGGACTGGAAATAAAACTTAACTCCTATCACCTTCTGTTATAAAGGGCTTTCATGTACTTGAAATCGTCGTCTTAAAACTAGGTGGAACCTAGTCCATTACTCACCACACAGGAACCTCCTCATTCATTTGGGACAGGTTGAACAATTCTGGTGAGAAATGCTTACCCTTTGCAAGGTGTCCTAAAAGCTCAAGTTATTTTGACTTGAATTGGATCCTACCTTCCCTGTTCTCCACAGCCACTCTCATTTCCTTGTTTTTCTTTATTCAACCCCCAGAAACAATAAGAATAGGTCTATTTCCTCTTCAATGGCATATTTTAAACCAGCTACCCAGCCTTCCTAAACTTTCCTGTTTTCAGTCTAAAAGTACTCAGTTCTTTACCTTTCTTTTCTGTATGGACCCCCCTCCACTGATTTTGTTTGTCTGCCTTGTTTTTATTTTGGTGGCCCACGTGTGATCTTTCCACGTCTTGCTTCCAGTCTCACCTGCTCCATGCAGTGGTTCTGGGTCACCCTTCCCCACTGATTGAATTCTTCTTGTATAACAGGCACCGTACTCTCTAGTGTCATTTAATTCCCAGAAGAACCTTATGAAGTAGGTACCATCAACACCCCCCACCTTTTAAGGCGCTACAGTTTTAAGATTTGGGGTAATTGTATACAGTTAACTACTATCCCAACAAGATTTAGAATAGCTCCCTCACTCTAAAAGTTCCCTATAACGCCTTTTTGCAGTCCCATGTGATTTTTTTTAAAAATGGAACAATTTTGTACATCCTATATTTTAACCCAAATGCTTAAACAAGTGTTGAATATATTTTTATGGCAATTAATATATTTTTACAATATAATGTTAATGTCTGCATAGTAGTCCATTAAATGAATGTTTCATAATTTATTTAACCAATATCCTTTTATCAGGTAACTTTTTTTCTTTTCTTTTTAATAATGTCCTGCTCCCTGTTCTTAGAATTTTCTACTTTTATTATACCCTTCTAGTGGTTTATTTTTCATATCTGATACTTTTTAGTCTGTTTTGCTAACTCGGTGTCCTCTTTCTACCTGTTAAGTGTTGGTACTCACCAAGATTCTGTCTTTCAACCTTCTTGCTTCTAGAATCCCTTCCTAAGTGATAGATTTTCTGTGTAGTTCCTCTTTAAACTCTTTGGATCTCATCTCTACCTTTCTGAACACTACAATCCTTATTCCCAACTGTCTACTGGGAATTATATCCACGTGGATATTCTCCTTGCAACTCAAACGTCACATGTAAAAAAAAAAGAACTATCCCACTCTACCAGAAATTAAACTATTCCCTTTCCAAAATCTACATCTCATTATTTTAAAATGTTTACTACCTAGTTCAGTTAGCAGAGTGCCACCCTTCCAGTCACTCAGGCTAGAAACCTCAGTCATCTTTGTCTTCCTCCCCACCCCCCATCTCACACATCCCATCAATTAAGTGCGATTGCTTTTTCTTCCCAAATGCCTCTCAGCTTGTGCCCTTCCTTGGCACTTCCCCCAGTGTCGCCCTAGATTCTAGGTCCCAGGACCTCCTTAACTCATCTTCCAGTCCTACTCTGGCCCTCCTTTGGGTCTGCTCTTTACGTTGCTACCAGAGTCAACTTCCCCAAACATTTTTATCGCTTGAAAAATACGTGATGGCTCCCTATCTCTTACAGAAAGACCCAAGCCTCAATCTTCCACGCAGGCTTTCAAGGCTTCCTCTCCACGTTTGCCTCCCACTCCCCTGTCCTGCTCGGGTTACATCATCCGCCACGAGAACGTTCCTGGACACACGTCCCAGCTTCGGCTCTGCCCCTGCGCCTCTCCAATCTCGCTGGCTCTTGGCTCTCTGGCCTCTTCCCTGAGAGATGTTTGCACTGTTGCAGACAAAACAGAGAATCAGCCCTGCCTGCTGGCCTGGCCTGGCCTGGTTAGCGAGGTCTCACCTCGCAGGTAGTTGTGGATTGAGAGCCCTGGTGGATAGTCCCGAGTTAGGGGATGAGCTCGGCGGCAGGGAGGGAGGGAGACTAACATCTCTCTTTACACTTAATTTCTTCCCAGCGGAGAAGCGCTGGGTGCGTGCTTGGAACCGTGTCCTCTCTTCCGAGGAAAACCCCCCTAGAGTTCCCGCGTGCAGATGTGTCTCCTCCTCAACCGCATGCAGCTATGTCTGCACGTTCCCCATCCTGGAGAGCAGCACCGGGAGGCAGGTTTAGGAGAGCCGAGCTCTGGGTCAGGCTCCCCTCCCTCCCCAGCAGAGGCGACAGCAGACCTCTGATTCAGAGAGAGAGAGAGAGAAAGAGAGAGAGAGAGAGAAGATAGCACCTCCTGATTGGAGCAGACAGAGTCAGACAAGCCCGGGGGCTGCTGATTGGCTGCGCGCGATCAGGCGCTGTGGGGCTGCTGTCAATGTAAATAGCGCGGTGACCGGCAGTAACCCCGGTGAGAAGGGCGGGGAGGGAGGCGCGGCCGCTCCATTCACGTTCGCTCTGCGAGCCAGGCCCAGACAGGCCAGCCCTTCAGCAGCCGAGGGGGCTGGGCCGCCGGACGGGGCGGCGAGAGGTGGTGTCTTCGCGGATCCCCGGCTTGGGCTCCGCGAAACACCCCCCCGCAGGTCTGGGCCAGCGCTGGCGGCCTGCGCGCACAGCTGCTTCCTTCCTGCACTTGGCTCCGGCTCTTTAAGAGCGCTTAATGGCATGTTCCGTGCGAGCACGGAGGTGCTGGAGGCTGTGCGGAGGGTAGTTTTACGGGCCGACATTAATGGCTGTGGTGGGTGTGCCACAGGCAGAGGGAGCCTGTCCTGCCTGTTCCCGGCCAGGGAGCCCTGTTTGTGGAAAAGGCAGGAGGGAGGCAGGGTGTGAGGCCAGGGGGTTCCCGCTGCTGCTGCTGCGCTTGGCCCGATGAGCATCTTTCTTTTCTGCTGGAGGCGCAACTTCCAGCCCCTACACCAGTGGTTCTCAACCTTCCTAAAGCCGCGACCCTTTAATACAGTTCCCCCTGTGGTGGTGACCCACAACCATAACATTATTTTCGTTGCTACTTCCTAACAGTAATTCTGCTCCTGTTGTGAATCGTAAGGTAAATATCTGTGTTTTCTGATGGTCTTAGGGGACCCCTTTGATGAGGTCGATGGACCTCCCCAAAGGGTCGCAACCCACAGGTTGAGAACCACCAAGGGCTCTGGAAGGAGGGAGGAGGAGGGGAACAAATGGGTTCAAGTTAAAAATAAAGGAGGACCTTCACCCACTGTTGGTGGGAATGTGAAATGCAGCAGCCACTGTAGAGAAGTTGGGTGGTTCCACAGAACGTTAAACCTAGAATTGCCCCCTGGCCATTCTACGCTGCGAGTTACACATTCAAATGGAATGAAAACGTACTCAAATGCACACCAGTGTTCATAGCGACACTGTTCGTAAGAGCCAAAAGGTTGGAAACAACTCAAAGATATTCATCAAGAGATGAAGAGAGAAACCGATGGTGTTCTACCCACACAGTAAAATATTATTTGGCGATAAAAAGGAGAGAAGTACCAATACATGCTGAAATGTGGATGAACCTCCAAAACGTTCTGTTCAGAGGAGGAAGCCAGACACAGAAGGCCGTATGCTGCAGGATTCATTTATATAAACCGCCCCTGGATAGGTCGATCCGTAGAGATAGAAAGCAGACTGGTGGTTGCCAGGGTCTGGGAGAAAAGCAGAGAATGGAGAGAGGCCCTTTAACAAGTGCAAAGTCTTCCTTTGCTGCAAGGAAAAGGTTTGGAATCTAGAGAGAGGTGGCGGTTGCAACATATTATGAATGAACTCAAATATCACTTTATTTTTTAAAAATATATTTTATTGATTTCTTACAGAGAGGGATAGAGAGTTGGAAACATCGATGAGAGAGAGACATAGATCAGCTGCCTCTTGCACACCCCCGACTGGGGATGTGTCCACGACCAGGATACATGCCCTTGACCGGACTCGAACCTGGGACCTTCTAGTCCGCAGGCCGACGCTCTCTATCCAGAGCCAAACCGGTTTCAGCTCAAATATCACTTTAAAATGGTTAATGTTATGTCATGTAAATTTTACTTCCATTTTTATACATAACACATAAAGACTGAACGGGCAGCCTCCCAGCTGTCCGGAATTCTCTTAGGAAGGAATAGAAGGACAGCAAGGAGGACTTCTGAGCCCTCCCCTGCCTTTCACTTTCACTTTCTTCTCGTGGCTCATTTGCTCTTGTCCAGCACGAACTCTAAAGCCTGGCCTGGCTCTGGCTATTCTCTGCTCCTATGGGAAATGGCTAGGGGGTGGAGGGGGTAGGGGGGAAGAGGACCTCTTGGGCCCTTCTGCAACCATCCTAGCCAGGCCCAGAACCGTGGTGAGTCAGCACGGCAGACACTTGGCCTTTGTGAGCTCACTCTGGCTGGGCTGTGCTGGGTGGGGGAGGGACAGGCCTGGGTCCTGAAAAGGGGACGGCTCTGCCTCCCAACCCACTACAGAACCTCCGCTCCGCTCCCCGGAGCCTGCAATTAAGGCCTGTGGCATTTGCCCCAAAGTCAGCATACAAGAATCAGCTCTTTGCCTGCAGCGCAGAAAGTTAACTACAGGTCAACCGCTGCCGCACCCTGCGACGCTTCCCACAATCTGGCAGAGAGAATGTGAAACAAGAGATCTTTCAATCATTTTATCAAGCATTGATTGTTCCCATGCAGGAGACCTTTCTAAAAGGAAATGCTCTTACAGGATCTCAAAACCTGACGGCAGGGTGGGGTGTTGTGGGGAAAGGTAGAGAGGAAATGTGAAGTCGGTTTCTCCGGTGTGAGAGAGAAGAGCCTGAAACTCAGGTGTGGCTGGAGGTGAAAATGGGTAGGCAGATGGGGTGCGTTGGGTACTGCCAGAGCAGAGGCCCCTTCTGAAGTTGGACTTTGCATACACTAAGCTCCCTGCCATTACCCGCAGGCTTTGCCCGAGTATAATTAAATATCACCAGGCATCTTACTTGAATGTATGAGGGATTATGCATACGGGCCTTATCCAGTTTGTCATCTATTCCACGCCCCATAGAGAATCCCTAAAGACAGGTCTCTCTCACAGCTTCCTTTCTCTCCGAGAAAACTCAGTTATCTCACCCATAAAACTGGGATAATACTGTCACCTGCTTCCCATACGGTGTGATAAGGCACTGCCAAGTGTGCCAACGCAATGCCTGGCTATGGTTAAGTGTTGTTATCATCACTGTGCCCACAGGTCTGGTGCACTCAGGACTGGGATTTTTCTGCGTTGAAAGGCTGTTAGGTCGGTATTTAGGTGGTGGCCTCAATCCCTTTTAACTAATGTAGAATTTGGTAAAGCAAGAAATATCATCTAGTTTATAGCAGCTTGCCTTTTCTCGCCAGGCTGGTATCTGTCTCCTTGTAGTTTGAGAGTAGGAACCACATGACTCTATAAGGAAATACGAAGTGCTTCTTGAATCTTAGCTATTTACAGTGAGTGGTAAAAACATCACACACGTGGAGTTTTTTTTCTCATACTTTTTATTGAGATATATTTCATATCCCATAAAATTACCCTTTCAAGCAGGGGTGGGGAACCTCCGGCCCACAGGTCATATAAAAGCCTGCGAAGTCATGTGGTCTGGCCCTGCCAAGACATTAGGGGGTGAGTTAATTAAATGTTTGACATTTAAATTAAGTAAAAAAATAGCAGGCTAATTTTTAAGTTGATGATTTAGTATGGCCCGAGAGTGATGTTATAAATATCCAAATGGCCCTTAGCAGAAAAAAGGTTCCCCACCCACCCCTGCTTTAAAGGAAATGATTCAGTTTTCACGTGTTCTGAGTTGTGCAGCCATCACAATAGGTAACTTTAAACATTGTCATTGTCCTTCCAGAAACGGTCATTCGTTCCCTTCCCCCAGCCCCTTGCAGCCACCAGTCTGCTTTTTATTCTGGACAGCCCATGTAAATGGGATTATACCATAGGTGTCCTTTGGGTATGGCTTCGTCCCCTTAGAATAACGTTTTCAAAGTTCATATATTTTGTAGTGGCATCAGTATTTCATTCCTTTTTTTCTGGCTTAGTAATATGTCATTATATGGTGATGATTGATGGTGTTTATTCATCTGTTATAGACATTTAAGTTCTTGGCCCATTTTGGCGATTATATAGCATATAATCTGCTACAAACTTTCATGTACAAGTGTGGACATATGCTTTCAGTTCTCTTTGGTATATGCCTGGGATTAGCTGGGTCAAACTCTATGTTTTAACTTTTTAAGGAACTGCCAAACTCTCCCAAAGCAGCTGCACGATTTTAGATTCCCCCACAACGTATGAAGGTTCCCATTTCTCTACATCCTCCCCAGCACTTACCTGTCTTCTTTATTGTAACCATTCTAGTGCGTATGAAGTAGTATCTCATTGTAGTTTTAAGAATCCTTCCCTTTTCTTCTTTCTTGGAACTTTTGCATATAAAGTAAAAAGACAGCTCCAGGGTGAAATAACAAACATGAGATATTGAAAAGTAGCAGAGCTTAGTGAGGATAAATTATTTTAAGTTGGACGCACGTTAATGGGAAATAAAACACTTAGAAGGAACAGCGCAATTATAGAACTGAAAAAAAAAAAAGTCCACCTGAACATTTTTTTTTATCATCTACGCGCAGATTCCCTTTGTCCAGAATGCTGAACCCTTTTTTTTAAAATATATTTTATTGATTTTTTTTTTACAGAGAGGAAGGGAGAGGGACAGAGAGCTAGAAACATCGATGAGAGAGAGACATCGATCAGCCACCTCCTGCACGCCCCCCGCTGGGGACGTGCCTGCAACCAGGATACATGCCCTTGACCAGAATTGAACCTAGGACCTTCCAGTCCGCAGGCCGACGCTCTATCCACTGAGCCAAACCAGTTTCGGCCCACCTGAATATTTTAAACAAAACAGGGAAAGGAGTGGAAAGCCAGATATTGATGAAGCAAATGCCACCATCAACTTAATTAAGGTCTGGCAAGACCTCAATGAATATAGATTTGACTTTGGATGCAGTGACTTAACCTGAGAGAATCTTGCTTCTTGTTCAAGATGACGGCAACCTTATATGAGTAGTAGTTGGTTTTCTGAAACTCAGAAGCCTAAGTATAGGCTCCTGTTGGAGGATAGGGCTTCTTCCAACTGTAAAAAGTCAGCCTTCTCTTTTCCACTTGGGGATTCTCAAATAAAATAGTAAAAGTTAAAGCCTTTTCCACCTTGTTTTTGTCCTTTCTTTCTGCTATTGTTAATCTAACTCTTTCAGGAAGCCACCTTATTCCAGCGTTGACTATATTTTGGAGAAATGACGTGGACAGTCCACCCTAGGCTGCATGATAAAAAACCTGCTTTTCCAGAGAGATTTTCCTGCTGCTAACTTCCTCTTGGGTCCATGTGACCATGTGACGCATAAGAGACCTGGCCAGGGCCAAGTGCCAGAGACCAAGTGTCAGCTGGTATTAATGTGGTTGGTTTAATGACAGCAGACTACTGGTTTCCTGCTGCCAAGACTGAATTTAACCTAAAGTTACCCTTAGGAAAGACAGGGCGGGTTACTGGGGTATGAGTCAATCATTGTAGCTTTTACTTCTGTGTTACTCTTAAAGGTACAGGAACAGGACCTAGATATCATGGCGGACCATAGAGTTAAGTCCCAGGAGACTTTGACTCACACGCCCCAAAAGAAACTCCCAGACACAGTGCAATCAGATTCACTTCACTTTTATTATGAACAAACACAATGTTAGATAAGTACAACTAACTTCAGAGTTATTAATAGAAATTATTCCAAAATTATTCTTAGGTCACAAATAACTACTATCCCACATTTAAAAAAAAAAAAAAAAAAAAAGGAAAAATCCCACCCAATCAAAGGACAGGTATCCTGTGTCTGTTTCCATGACAATGAGTTTATGCATTCTCAAATTTTGTCTGGCTAAGTTATCTACCACTTGTCCAATGGATTTATTCCATTTCTCAGAGAAAACCATACAGATTAATGATAGCATCTGGGACACATGGTTCATGGTGGACACAAATTCATGGTGGATACTGCTACTATAAAAATACTCAGGACTTAAAAGAGAATTTCTCTGCTGAAAGGTCCCAAAATGCTTTATGTAAAGCATTAGTCACACCTCAAAACTGCCCTTTGAGGTAGGTCAGTATTATTACCCCATTTTAACAGAAGGAAAACGGAGGCACATTATTGTTAAGAGACTTGCCCAGGGTCACATAGCAAGTCAGTGGCACAGTGGTAGGAGAGGCCTTGGCCTGAACCACCTGGGTGAAGGTGATATCTTGCTTTCTTTAACCTTTCATGCTGACCCAATTTGAGCTTTACTTACAGAGAATACACTCAGGATACTAGAAAACCAAGGAGAAAAACGTTTCCATTTTAAATGCTACGAGCATCTTTTGATCTAAGTAAAAATCAAATACATTCAAATTACGTCCACCCTCCATCACATGTGGGCACTTCATAAACACAGACCTAAGAAGAGTTTCCAAAATGAAGCCCAGGAGGGAATCCTGGGCACAGCTGTACTAATTCTCCAGCCAGGCCCCCCTTTCCACCAGCCACTTCTGTAAGCTCTCAGGTGCAAAGGAACTCCACAGAGGAGCAAGGAGGGAGTGAGAGCAGGCTCATACGCAACACTGATTAGAAAACATGTAAGGCACCCAAATAAGTTGTCAGCACGCCCACAAAGCAAGGACTGTTAGAGATTCACACTTGATCAGATCCGCGTTTCTGGATCATTAATGCATTATTGGAATTCAGCTTTAGAATCTTGAGAAGTGTTCCTTATTCAGCAGAGACCTCCCCCCGGCCCTTCCTAACCTCCCCCACACTTCCACATATACACTAGGGCCCTCAGCCCGAGGACCCCAATCAGCCTTGTGAAGGTAGGTAGGGTCATGGTGCAGATCAGATCCATGGAACATGATTAGAATAGAAAGATAAAGTTGTTTTTTTTTTTTTTATCATAAATTATAAAGTAGGCATCTGGTGACCTGTGGAGTTAAAACTATCCCATAGACATTTCCCAGGGGTAGGCGCACAGGTCAACAGATCGAAACTACAGTGATCTTCCGTTTGATTCTTTTCTACTGAGAGGAACAGCTCAAAAGACACAGATGCCTTTAGACCAGGCTTCCCCCTGTAGCCTCTACCTATTCGGCAAATACAAAAAGAAAGACCCCTCCTCCCTTCCACCATTCGGTTCCAACAGTGGACAGAGCATTTGGTATCATACATTTCCCATCTTGAGAAAGAAAAGCCAGGCTTCTGCATTGATGACTGAGGTCCAGGGACAGGAGTGGCCCAAGGTTCTCCAAACACTGATTTTTTATTTTTATTTATTTTTTCCTTTCAGACCTCTTCTACGCTATTGTCTATTCTAGGCTGGGATGTAGGGAATGCTGGTTGGTTTGCTGAACAGCGTCTCTGTTCGGCAAAGTTCATGGCAATCTCAGATCCCGAGTCCCAGCCAAAGCTTTGCAGTGTACCCTGGCTCCAGGGAATGAACAGGGCCTTCTTTCAAGTGAGGCACTTTGGAACTTGCCTTTGTTTCTTGTGCTTCCCAGTGAAGGCTAGGCTCCCTCCTACTTCTACCAGCATTGCAGTCAGCTGGGAGCACAGACTAAAGCTGGGCAGGGTAAATAAGCAAGCAGAGGGCGTCCGGTATGTTCTCTGGTTCTGACCCAGACAGAGGAGACTGAAAACTAACTCTCTTTTGCTCCAGGGCTGGCTCACTAGCATGATGCAAGCATTCGGCTTGGCTGTGCCTCATGAGAGAGAGAAAGAGAGAGAGAGAGAGCGCGAGACCGAGCCAGGGATGTTTTTAGTAGGGTTTGCCAGCCTTGTCTTGAGTCATCGCTGTGGCAGGGGATAATAGGACTGGAGGTGGAGAGACTCTGGAGACCAGGTGAAAGTGACAGCGAGGGCAACTTTATAAAGAGAAACAGTGGTTCAGTGACCCTGAGCATTCTGTCTGCCTGGACAGCGAGAGCCGTCACTGCCTCTGAATACACAAAGGGAGGCTGCCTGTCCAGAGAAAAAAGACAACATCAGGGGATGGAGAGAACCGGGAGGAGAAAAGGACAGGGTGGGCAGAGCCAGGAATCGATAACCAGGGCAAAGACTTCTGCTTGCCCCAGGCAGTTCTCTATTTAGGCCAGATCAGTGATTTTCAACCGTGGTGCCACCAAAATTTTTAAAACAGGCGGCACCTGACCTCTTTTTCCTTAGATTGTCAAATGTAAAAATGACAACAGCCAACACAACAATAGCCGTCTGGTGTGAATCATTCAAAAGCATATCTTTTTTTTGTTGTTGTTGTTAGGTTGGCAAAAGTATTTTTGGTGTGCTGCAGAATTTTAGTAATTAATTAGTTTATGCGTGCCATGAGATGAAAAGATTGAAAATCACTGGGCTACCTGTGAACAGAAGAAATGAGTGAAATAGTTTGACACTAGGGCAAAAAGCCTCGTTTTTACTTATTCCAGGGAGAAGTGGGAGTCAATGAGTGAACCCAACAACTAACTTGTTTGGATAACCAGCTTTCCTATTATGACACCCAATGATTTACTTAGTAAGCTTCCGAATCCAATCCCCAGACAACGCATTCTCCAAGTCCTTCTTCTGTAAAATAATAATCTCTCGGGAACTGCCCACGGACCCGTTCTTCAACCTCTCCATCCCCTATCCTCTTCTTCAAGCATCCCTCTTTCAGAGGAAAATACTCTGAGTGAATTAATATTCTAAGCAAAGTATATCTGTATATATATATTTATATATGTATTTGTTTAACCTACCTCCTAAAATCCTTCCTTTTTTGGAATGCTCACCATTATACCACCAACACATTCCTTTTTTTGGATGTCTGGAAATGCTGCAGCTACCGCATTACTGAGGCTTGCTGACCAATAGCCCAAGGGTCAGGTGGCAAAGTAGAAAGAAGAAAGAATTTTGATGATTCCATGAGCTGCTGGATTCATCAATTCTGGAAACAACCAACCTCAAGACTTTCTGATATATGAAATAAGAAATTTTCCTGTTATTAAAGGGGGAAAAAAACCTCCATTGAAGATCATTTGTATTACAAACTAAATGCTTCTTCTTTATCTCCAGCCTAAAGTCTATTGGGACCTAAGATTTGCTCCTGTGGTCTAGCATTGCCAAGCTCCATGGCCATTCTCTACTCACAGTCAGGAGAGAAAGGGAGCTGGGTGGTGGGGCTCAATGGCTGCAGTGAGCAGGCGGCTGGATGTCTGATCACATCAGGAGCTTCCTCTTTGTTTCCCACCTTACTTATCAATCGTACCATGCATGCTAACTCTCTCCCCTGATAATTTGCCTGCTTTAGAAGCTTTGTGACAAATAAAGTTGTTTTTCCATTCCATCGAGCAAAAGTCTGAAATGAAAATAACTAATAGGGGTCTTCCCAGAAGATTTTGTCAAATCTCTAGCTTGAGCCACCTACTTTGAAGCTTAGGACATCTCAAGGGAAGAGTTATCTGGGGCAAAACCATTAGTTTGGGATGATAGAAAGGCTGTCTAGACTTCAGAAGCTAGATACCCACCACTGCCTCGCCAGCTGCTTGTCCGGGAGGCAATGAGGGAGAAGAGAAAGGAAGGTGATAGGAAAAAAGCAAAGCAAAGGACAATGGGTCTAGAAGACAGGGAAGAAGAGAGAGAAGAGTATCAGCTTAGCATCATGAAGGCAGAGTTGTTGGCTTTCAATACTTTTGAATTTTAAAGGAATACTGGAATGGGTTAACCACATCATCTTTAGCATCCTGGTAGCATTATTCAGTAGTTAATAAAAAGAACATTAAAACTCTGCCTGGCTGGCTTTTGAAAAGGAAAATGGAGGATCCAAAACTCAGCCACTCTTGTAGCTTCCATCTCCAGTTCTTTTAATCTTGGCCAAGACGGCTGCCTTGGATACTTTCTTCCGGTCGTACGCCAGACCAAGGGCAGCCATGCAGTCGATGAAGAATGTGGTAAAGTTGATGTGCCAGCGGTACTCACTGGTGGAGTAGTCATAGGGAAAGGAGTGATGGTAGTTGTGGAAGCCCTCACCTGAAACCAAAACACAAAGAAAAAGGTTAGGGTGCTCTTTGGTGAATTGCTATCTTCCTGATCTTGGAACATCAGTTACCTAGCAGAGTATCTCAAACCTAGTAGATACTTGCTGTTGTTGAAGGAATGAATGAAACTAGTCTCTTCTACTCTGAACCAAATAGATCCACTCAGAGGCTTCTTAAGAAAAAAATGGGAGGAGCCCTGACCAGTGTTTCTCAGTGCTCAAAGCATCCATCCTCACATCACAGGGTCTCAGGTTCCATTCCCAGACAAGAGCATGTACCTGGATTTCAGATTCGATCTCCCTGCTGCAGCAGGAGGCAACCAATCAATGTGTCTCTCTCACATCTATGTTTCTCTCTGTCTCTACCTCTCTTCCTCCTTCCTTCCCTTCCATTCTCTCTAAAATCAATGGAAAAATATCTTTGGTGAAGAGAAAGAAAGAAACAAGGGAGGAAGGAAGGAAGGAAGGAAGGAAGGAAGGAAGAAAGGAAGGAAGGAAGGAAGGGAGGGAGGGAGGGAGGGAGGGAGGGAGGGAAAGAAAAAGGAATAGGGAGACTGGCCGTTTCTCTCAGAGGATAAGATGACTAAAAAGAAACTATCACTGGAAATGGATTTTAGATCAGAAAATCCCAGAGCTTCACTAAATATTGGTCTGAGGTCCTCAAGGCTCTATGTGTGTGTGTGTGTGTGTGTGTGCATGTACATGTTAGGGTGGGAAGAGTAGAGAGTCTAGAATGAAGAACTTTTGCTGTGTTTCTTACAAAGATGAGCACACCTGCGCTGGAACTGCCTATAAGGGTGTGAGAGAACAACAGAATTGGGCAGCAACAGCTGAAAGTCAGAAGAAAGGAGGCCCAGCCCAGGGCTCGAGTGTCCTCGGCCACTACTGGTTCAATGGACTCTCTGACTTCAAATTCTTTGAGCTTTGACCCTGGTGTGGTGGTGATGCAGATAAAACAGAAGCTCTCTGAGGGAGTCAGAGGCAAAAAGCTTAGAAATTCCCTCTAACTTCTGAGATGAGTGGTTCATTTTGCTGGATGGAGAAAAAAAAAAAAAATTCTGGATTCGGGATAATTTCTGTAATGGATAAAACTTTGGAAGCTCCACAGAGAGTTCTCCAATCGTTGGCAGGACTCTTTTTTTCTGAACCACATTCAACAATAACAGTACTGACCCTCATGAGGCTGGGGAAAAGCCGGGAAAAAAATAGCTAGTAAAAGAGCATATCGAGTCCTTTGAAGATAAAAGAACCTCAGTAGAGCCATAATGATATTAATAACGAGCAAGTAAAGGAAGTCCTGCAAAGTAAATGACACCCTCCAAGGTGTGTCCTCTCTCTGTAACATGGACTCTCTGTGACAGTGTGAACTGAGTAGGAGAATGGAATGATCCCAAGACTAAAGGTATTGACAGAGGATTTCTCATTTCCATCAATGGCTTTGCACCAGGCTCTATATAAAGCACTAACCAGGCCTATAGTTATCAGATTGAAAACTGAATCAGACACACACGTAGCCAAAAGTGAGGGTGGTGGGGGGAGGGGGGGAGAAGAGAGTCAATAGGGAGAAGAAGGACAAGACTTTGCAACTGGGGCAGCAAGATACAGCCCAAGAAAGGCTCAAGGGAGGTCAGCTTTGTCAGAGAGAAGATGAGCATGTGACTGTGAGGGAGGTAATTCAAGAAGCAAAGATTAGAAAGGCAGGAAGCGAGCTGGAGGAGAACAAAAGGCGAGGTGATAAGGGAGGAGAGCAGCAGGTACAGAGAAATAAATAACTGAGACAAAATAAGATATTGGGAGCCGCTTTGGTTTTTTGTGGGGGTTGTTTGTTTGGTTGTTTGTTTTTTTTTTGCACAAGGGAGCCACTTTGAACTAGCTGTCAGAAAGAGCTGCAGTTTGGGAAGCTCAGTGTAGACCCATTTGCAGCAACAGGACAAATCTCATTCCAGAAGCTTGCATGTCTATGAAAATCTCAGACTGATGTGGCCTAGGTGATGTATTTCAAATATGGTTCAGAGTAAACACATGCACAATGGTAGATGGTGTCTGAAGGGAGAGGGGAGAGGCATGAAAAGTTAAAAGAGAGAGAGAGGGGAAAAATACTATTTGAGTCCAGGCAGTGCCTAGTGAAGATGGTCAGGATTGAGACTATAAAGAGAAAAGGGTGGATGTAGGCCATGATCTGCGTAAACACATGGAACAGCGAGGTTGCCTAGTTATACTGCCCAATAGTACTGATCAACGGTGAGGAACAAGAGGCCGCCGGTTTCCTTAAGGAAGGCTAATTCCAGGTCTTAGTGACGGTGGTCTCTATTTAGCTGAAAACAGTGACAGAAAAAACAACAACAACTGGAGACAGATTGTAGAAGTCAACGTATAGAGAAATAACTTCATAAATAGCAACATTAGATCAGTTAGCAGGCATCTGTGATTAGACCAACTGCTTTGTCAGGGGTTCCGTAAGCCATTCTTAGCACAGAATGATGCAGGAGAGAGAAAAAACAAGGACAGGAGATAAGAACGGTATGGCCACCAACAGTTGCTTTGTTGTCCTTCACATTGGCATCACCAGGCAAGAAGGCCTGGCATACACTTAACATAAGGCCTATCTGCATACAGCAAAGAGATATATAAAAGACACGTTTACTTAATTACCAGTATTCATTCTGTATCTGATCTGACATATACATCACTAGGCGTATTGGCCATTCTGAGGGCCCTATTCTATTTATATCGATTTATACTTCCCCTACAGTCCAGCCCAGACGTGACTGGAAAAAGGAAAACCCAAAGGGGCTCATTATATCTAACATTTGGGAATTGTTGAAGAACCTGGAGTCAAAGGCACTGTTTTATTTAACCTTCTTTTTTTTTATATAAGACTTGGTGCCTGGCTCTCAAGAGTTTTCTGATAGATTGCCCCCGAGTTCTAGAGTGGAAAACAGATAAAAAGAGGTCATAAAACATCTGGTTTTTCTGGTTCCCAGCCTAACACCCAAGCAGCAGGCCCCTAGATGGGGTCCGACTGTGGACTTACCCACAGCTCCCAGCGAGACCAGGATGTTCTCCCGTGGGTTAATGTTCTTGTCGTAAGGGCGATATCCGTAGAGGTGAGCCGCGCTGTTCACCAGCCAGGTGGCATTGAGCACAACGGTATACCGCAAGAAAGTGGCGACGCACAAGCTGTGTTTGAAAGTTTCACCCCAGAAGTAACAGGGCACAAACGTGGGCAGGATGAAGCACATCAGCAGGACCAAGGGCTTGTAATACCTACAATGAGAGATCACACACCAAAGGTCAGCAGAGGGGACGCAGACCTACCTGATTCCCATCATCCCTCTTTCCTGCTACGTTGTGAGGACAGCGTGGCAGGAAACAGAGCAAGAGGGATGGGGTGGGAGGGAAATCGGGTGAGAATGTAGTGTCATTATCTCACTTTTCAGATGAGGTAATGAGGGGTTAAATGACTTTTCTAGGATTGCACCACAAGGAACCAGTGGAGCAAGGATTGGAATGCTGATATCCTGATTCGCTTTTTTTTTTTTTTTTTACTATAGCACAATTTCACGTGAATAAAATAGGCAAGGTCCAGATTACAAATGAATACCCTGAATTCTCCTGCCCAGGCTGTTTTCCCATTCTGTCTTTGGGCTCCTTTCTCTTTCCAATCAATGTTCTTTGCGGAATCCATGGTTAGTGTCTTGCCTCCATTTCCTGCCAGCCAGCCTCTAACCACTCCTCTTCTTTTCCCTCATGATCTTTGATGCCTCCAGATCGCCAAACCTCTGAAGGTCCTGTCCCGTTATTCAATCTCTCCTTTATTTCCTTGAAATCAAGACCATTGACTTGATTTCCCGCGTCTCTTCAACAGTCAAGCCTCATGCTCTAATACCATTGGTATTCCTGCACCCAACTCCTTTCCATTTCCCTAGCGTGGGTCCTCACTGCCTCCTCCCTTGTGGCCCTGCTTCTCACCTCTCGGGCTCACTGTTTTCTTCACCTGTCACGAGAGTGACCTTTCTGAAGCACCCCTCCAACCACCACAGATTCCCAATCAAAAAACTTGTAATTGTTTCCTGTTGCCTATCAAATTAAATCCTAAGTCTGCTTTTAATGGCCCCGGTCTCCCTCTGTAGTCTTAATCCTACCACACCCTATACTTCAAACAAAAGGACTCTGTTGCTGGAACATACTCCAGGCTTAGATCATTCTGTTCTGTTTGTACGGTTTGTCTCTCTCCCCTGATACCTGTGAAAATCTCTATCCATCAGTGGATTCCAAAGCTACTTTGCTTCACAAACTGCTCCCGGACGCTCCCCATTATGCAGTCTCCCTCTCCTTTGTGTCTCTTACTGGTGCAGAAAATATTTTGCCGTGTATCACACTTGGCTTATCTTTTCACTCGCCAGTAGGCTACAAACTCCTTGAAGGTAAGAACTAGGACACGGTCATCTTCGCATCTATGACTTCCTAGGTCAGTAAACATTAGGTGAATCTTATTGGCTTACTTAAGAAGTTCAGAAAGAATAATATTCTACGGCTGAGGACTCTTAAAAACTAGGGTTTTAAATTATGACTTTTGAATACAAAAACCCAGTAAATTTCTCAGCTTATGTGTATAAGTCCTGGGAGAAAAGGGGTGAGGGGGTTCCCCAAAGACCAAGTGTCCAGCCCCATCCCCACTCCACTCACCTCCTCTGGAACATCAGCAGCTTCTCAGCTTTTAGGTCAGACAAGTCTAGCAAAGCACCCTTCTCTTTGACAGCTGGGTGTTTGCGCACCAGCAGCCAACCCACGTGGGAGAAGAAAAAGCCACGCCGGGCATTGTGGGGATCAGCATCTGTTTCTGAAAACTTGTGGTGAACACGGTGGTCTCGGGCCCATTCAAAAGCATCATTCTGGAGGGACAGAGAAGAAAAGAAGACTGTAGGCCTGAGGAGAGACACCCTCGTAGGGGAATCCTGGTGGATAGACATCTTTAAGAGCCCATACCTCTCAGCCCAACCTCACCAAATACCCAGAGGCCGGGGCTCCAAAGGAGGGTCACAGAGTAGCTGCCTCTTTCCCCCCAATTTGCCACTGAAGCTTCACTGGAAAAGCAACTTAAAGTCCCAGGACCGCATAAATAGCACTGGTTGCTTCATAAAGATTATACAGTGGACAGCATGGAGGTAGGTCATAAGAGCTCCAACAATTTCATTAGGAGAGAACATTGCAATTCCTCCAGCAAGAAATGTTGGAAAAGGGGGTGCCCAATCCCTGGGCAGGGAGAACAAGGCAGACAGCCTTGCATCCTAGGGCCCTGGTCAGCGGATAAAGCTGCAGGGAGCTTCATTCCGATGCCTTGGCAAGAGACGGCTCCCAACTCAGCAAGACCAGGCACATAAATCATGAGCGTGGCCACATTCCCAAATGACCTCTGGGCTCCTCTGGGACTCTCTCCATCCCTTAAAGAAGGTGTCAATATCTCTTCCTTTTTTCTTTTCAATATCTCTTTCTTTTTCTTTTCTTTTTTTGTCCAATATCTCTTTCTTACCTTTGTCCCAATATGAGGAGCCCTCAAGGTATAACGTGACACGGCACTGATGATTATGTAACTATGGTAAACGCCTGGAGTATCGCCATGAAGAAGGGAACAAGTTTGGCGGCCTCTTTTTTTCCCCTTCTGCTCCAAGCTCAGCCCCACACCACGAGCTGTCCTTTGTCTGTTGCCACCACTGACTAGCTCTGCATTCCCTTTCCCCAGTTCCCTTCATGCCATCTCTGCTACAAACGTTCTGACTCCATCAACTTCCATGCTTGACTCAGCCAGCCTGGCAGCCCAAACCAGGACCATACTGTTGGTCTCCCTCACCTCTCCGTGACACAATTTTCTTATCTAGGAAATGGGAATAAGAATAGTGTCCACCTCCTACGAGAATTTGATGGGGTAATCTATGTCAAGTGCTTAGAATAGTATGGACACATACACAGTGCTGTAAGTGTTTGCTGTCATCGCCGGGAAACAACAGAATTCCTGAGTCTGTGAAACATCCACTTCACTCCCATCATCATGGTGGAGCCCTACGCTATTCACCTATAAGATGGGGAGTCTATTGGCCAATGCAGCATAAACTAAGGCTTGTGCCTCGAAGACCCTGAGAATGAAGGACCCCAACAGCCAGACTGCGTGGTAACAGAGGAACCGCAGGCATAGATAAGAATAACTATTTCCTAGTCATCTCCGATTTCTCTTTTCTACACTCAGAAATGTGCCCCAGGCTTCACGGACTTAAGGACTGAGCCTGTACCAGGGCAGAGGAAAGTGAAACGGTTGTCCAGGGGCTGCTCCTCTGCAGGGGCTGATCTCCTCCATCCGCCCCTGATCCCCCCTGATCCCCCCTGACCACGGACAGAGCGGAGGGAAGGGCTGAGCAGAGCCGGCTCCCTACCTGGAAGGCCATCGTGTTGGCGATGATCAAGAAGACCCGCAGAGGCAGCCGCGCCTTGTAGCTCCGGTGACTCCACAGGCGATGGGCGCCGGCTGTGATCCCCAGCGCGCTGATGATGTAGTAGGAGAACGCTGCCGGGCAGAAACGGAGAGAGGTCAATAATCGGGAAAAACATCCACTGTGGTTCTCTGTATGTTGGCTGTGTCTTCCGAGGCTTTGGAGGAGGATCTGCTTTTCCCTGAAGTGCAGAGACACCTTGGTCCCTTAGGTCTCTCCGAGTTTATTACCTGAGAAAAACCATCACCTCTTACACGCTCCACCTAAGCACTGGAATAATAAGCTAAGAAGTTTCAGGAACTTTTATTGATTTCAGAGAGGACCGGAAAGGGAGAGAGAGAGAAACATCTACAATGAGAGAGGATCGCGGATGGGTTGTCTCCTATGTGCCACAAACTGGGGGATCAAGCCCACAACCTGGGCATGTGCCCCAACCAGGAATCGAACCGTGACCTCCTGGTTCATAGATTGGCACTCACCCACTGAGCCATGCCAGCCGGGCTGTTTCAGGAACTTTAGGAAGGCAGGACGGAGAAGAGAGAGATTGCTACCCAGCCACTGGTCACTCTCAAGTCATGAGGACTGTTATCTCAAGTCCCATCTCCTTTGAACTTCAGCTCAGCTTCCCCCGGTTTTTAAGGACCACAGACCACTCCTCCAGAAGCTTGAGACCCATAACCAAGGGTGGCCCCAAACAGTTTACTCGTCAGTATAGTCTGGGCGCTCATCAACCCCAGAGGCTCTGGGTTCTCGAGGACACCCAGGGGCTCAGCACGAGGGCTATTTACCAACTGGTCCAAAAACATTTCAGTAGTTTAGCAGGCCGTGTGACCATATCCGGGGACAATCTGCCCTTCACATTAAGTCTCTTATCTGCACAGCTTAGCTAAGAATTTTATATTCTCTGATTTTCTGGATCCTCTGAATGACCTTTAATAACCTCACTTTGCAGTTGAAAAAAAAAAAAAAGACACTCTATGTTTATCTATGGTCACAGTAAGAAATGGAGCCATAGTTTGAAAGTCAGGAGATGTACATAGTTCCTGCGTCTCTCCTTTGCCACACCCCTCTGTCAGCCCCTCCTCTCTGGCAAGGCTAATTTTAGATGATGGGGGGGATATGCTCAGAGCTGTAGGTGAAACACCCCAACATTGCCCCCTTCACTTTCCTGGAGGCCTGCCAGCTCAGGAGATAACAGCTATAATCTCCAACTGGGCAGCGGGTTGCTGCGTGTACCCCTATTCCTCTGTTCAGTGGCTCTAGGAGGCAGGGGCTGAGTGAGTGAGGCCTTGGGGAGAGCAGTTGACTGTTGACAATGTTTCATTCCTAGGGAGACAGCTCAAAACAATGGATCCTCAGTGGCCACAGAATTTAGTTGCAGTTGGAGACACCACAAGTTGTAACAAATTGTCCTGTGTTCTTCTCTAGCCACAGAGAGCAGTTTCCTAAACACCCCCCCCCCCACCCTATTTTCCCTCCACCCTATCCTATTCCTCCTACCGGGATCCCACCCAGAGCTGTGGAGCGGGACTCTATCCCAATGCAAGTTCTGTCTCCAAACCCTTTGCTACTCCATGTGCTGGCCTTAAGCCATGGGGCTGTATGCTCGCAGATGCAAATCTACCTGCATCTGCAGCTGAAAGAATGACAGTTGAGCCACAACCACACGAATCACACCAAATCAAGCAAGGAAGAAAAAAACGGTTTTTGGGCAAGAAGACAGAAAGCACTTGGCTCACAATGAAGGAAGCTGCTAGGGTCGTTTCTAGTCACAGATGATCCTGTGAGTGAACTCAGAAAGCACTGAAGATCCTAGTGTTAAACAGGGAAAAGAAGCCGAGCATTCCAATGCCTTTCCTACCAACACCTCTAAGCCCATCAGCCAGGAGGAGGCTCGTCCTCTACTAATGTCCAAACTGATGGTTAAGCAAAATCTCATGGCGTTGGCCCTGAGGGAAGGGAAATTTTGCTCCTCGTGATGCCAGAGATATGCCTTCGGGCTGCCCCCAAGGGCCCCTTCCGGGAGACTCTCTCTAAAATTGCTCAGTCACAAGAAATGCTGGAATCACAACCAGTTGTTAACTTGATACTGTCTCTGGGGCTAAAGGAAAAAGGCTGAGGCCAAGCTCCTAAACTCTAAAAGTGGGACCCCTGACGGCCCCTCTCTCTTTCCTCTCTCTTTCTTGTTTTGTAAGACA
The DNA here is from genome assembly GCA_004026805.1 of Lasiurus borealis. NCBI lineage: Eukaryota > Metazoa > Chordata > Mammalia > Chiroptera > Vespertilionidae > Lasiurus > Lasiurus borealis. The sequence continues at coordinate 42,398 of PVJN01004814.1, forward strand.
GAGAGGAGTTGTTATTCCCACACCAGGATGATTATCAGTCCGCGAAGCCATCCACCTCCAGGCCGAGGGAAAGAAGTACAAAAGGTCACCATCCTGTCTCTGTGTGCCACGTTTCTCTGCCCAAAGGCACATGGGCAGGACACATAAAAGTAGTGGGCACAGCCTTGGATTGGGGATCGCACTCTGCCCCCCGCTCCAGCAGCCAAGGGTGGGGAGCAAGCAGAAGCAGTCTGGCCAAACCCTGGACTTCGCCAGGCCTACAGGGAGTGCTGAGGCTGCAAGGGACTTGCGGGCTACAAAACTGGGTGTGAAGACTCCTCTTTTGGATAGGAGGGTAGAGAGCTGAAGTTCGGCTGGGATCTCAGAGGGCCAGAGAACAGATGTCTCCTCCCCTCCCCCTCAGAGAGAGAAGAGCCCTCCCTGGTCGGCTGAAGAGCTCATTCCCTGCACCTGCGCAGCCTCAGCAATGAGACACCTGTAACCTAAGGGGCACTACCTTCCTGATCCTAAATAAGGACTGTGGTCCCAGTTTGTAACTGGAAAGATGGAGATCCTGAGAGAAGGGATCTACCCAGTTTTGTTTCACTGACTGAGGCACTGAGAGGATTTCCCAACACGAAGCTCCAGGGACCAGATCCCACCACCTTTAGATGTAAGACGTCCTAGGACCGTGGTCGGCAAACTATGTGGCTCTTTGGCCTCTGGAGTGCGGCTCTTCCACACTATTTTGAAGAAGTGGCATTAGAAGAAGTTTAAAAAATATGGCTCTCCAGTCGTTGTCCTGTTGACGTTTGCCTCTGCGGACTAATGAGTTTGCGGACCACTGGCCTAGAAGAATCAGCTAAAACTTGGCCTACTGGCCCTTCTACGTAACTATCCTCCAAGAGCGCAGCTCTCAGCAAGCACCCCACACCCGACACTAGTCTGGAAGCCCTCACGTAGTTTCCCAGAGAGAATTCAGTTCACTACCCCCAGAGAGTGGCACCGTGGGGCCCCTGGGTCCTGAGGGTTCCCTCATCTCCCCTCCCCAGCTCAGGCTTACGATGGCAGCGGCAAAAACGCCTGCAAAGCACATGTGTGCTTCCAGGGGGCAGGGCGCCGCTCTCCGCTCGTGCCCATGGATCCCTGAAAAAGCTGAGCTAAGGGCAGGTCAGGGACAGAACTGGGAACTGCCTCCCCCACGGCAGCAGCCTCAAGGCTGGGGCTGCTCAGGGCTCTTTTCTGGCCGGGACTGGCTGTCCAGGCAAGGAGAGGCTTCGTGGCATCAGGAGACAGGAGCTGGGGCAGGCTGGCTGGGGAGTGGGGCAGCAAACAGTGCTCCCACCTCATTTCAGTCACAGAACTTTTCCCGGAGGGGTGCGGGCAGTGCCCTGGAGACCCGTGGGGAGTCCCGGGGCACCCCATCCCTCTAACCTGTTTCCCACGGGAGCTTCACCGTTCTCTCTAACAAAGGAGGCTGGTGGGCCCAGGGTCAGGGCAAACACTTTTGTGGGTAACCACCTCTCGGTCCCTCCCTCTCCTACTCTCTCCCTGAGCAGTTTTTCTTGCTTGCCCACGACTGTGCTCAGCAGATACCCCCTGAAACCACTGGTCTCGACACCCCAGATTCCCAAGCTCCCAGCTGAGGGGCCTTGATTCTTTTGGGGATGGCGGGGCTGGGACAAGCCGCCAAGCAAATGGCTTGAAGTAGAAAAGCTCTTTCAGGGAACGCGGACTCTCTGGCACAGGTCTACCTACCCGCTTCGCAGTCTACAGCACAGGGTCTCAGGGCTCCCTCCCCTGCACCCCGTGAAGAGAGCCCCCCCCCCAGCATGGCCACTCCTGCCTCCCCCACCCCCTAGCCTCTGCTCCCCGTGCCCTCAGCCTCTCAGAAATTGTAGGGGCCAGTACTTCAGTCCCCAGGTTAAGCTCCTATCGGATTCCAGGGTCTTGGGTGAGGAGGGCGAGAAACACGCTTACCCCAGAGCCAGGTGTAGGTCTTGCAGGTGGGGATCAGTAGGATCCCATACAGGGCTCCCAGGTGGAGCAGAGCCATCAGGATGATGTTCCTCCAAACGTACTCAAGCTGGGGCCGCGGGCCCTCCTTATCCTTGTAGCTGGGGTCGTAGATGTCGTCTTTCATCTCGGGGCGGATGTCTTCATCCGCGTGCAGGACAGTCTTGTCCAAGTTGGCCCCCTCTCCATTCTGCAGGACCCTGGCGGCGGGCTCGGTGATGGTGGTGGTGGTGGTGGAGGTGGCGGCGTAGGAGCTGGAGATCTGGCAGGGAGAGGAAAGCAGCGGAGGGTCAGGACAGAGGCGGCGGCACGTGGAGGTCCCTCTCGGATCCAGCCGGAGGGAGAGGGGAAGGAGGCCCGGCCCCCGACCCCGGTCCACCCCGGATGAAAGGAAAGGAAGTCGCCCCCCACCCGGAAACTCTGCAGAGAGACTGGGGAGGGGGCGAACCCTCCAGGTGAAGGGGCAACAGGAAGGAGGAGAACACTTTCACCCACTGGACACACAAAGGAACACCCGCAGGCGGGCGGACGGACGGACGTCAGGGTGCCGCCACGACCCGGCTTTTTTTAATTTTACTTTATTTATTTTTTAATGCTCAAGACACAAAAGTTCGGAAACCACGTCCCCCCAAATCACCATGCCTAGATTTCCCCCCACAAACGAAGGGAGCAGCACAAACTCGCAAAAAGACGGCTGGCTCGGTCCTCCGCGGGGATCCCAACTCCTCCTCCATCCACGCGTCACCTCGCAGCCCGCCCGGCGCGCGCCTCGCCGGCCCCGCGGTCCAGGGGGGGCGGAGGGGGGACACCCGGGATCCGCGGCGGAGAAACTCACCTCCTCTTGCAGCAAGTGGGCCGGCATCTGGGCTCTCGGAGGCCGGGGGTGGCTCTCCCCGGACGCAGGCTGCGGAGCGCGGAGTTGGGGGGCGGCCGGGGCAGCGGAGAGGTGTGGGCGCCGGAGCCCGCGGTGGCGCTCGGAGCGGTGGCGGCGGTGGAGGGTGTGCGCTCCGGATCGGTGTCGGTGGACCCGGTGCGTGGATCTCGCCGGGCTGGCGATTTAAAGGCTGGAGCCGGCGGGGGATGAGCGTGCCCCGGATTTCCTCAGACTCCTTTTATTCGCTGCCAAGCGGGGCAAAGTGCGCAGAGTTCGGCCGGCCGGGGGGACCCCCGCCTGGGCGGAGAGGGGAGGAGAAAGGGACGAGGCGTGCTCGGGGCTGGACACGCACCACCTGGATGCTGCAGACATACCGCGGCTCCGCAGCCGCAGCGCCAGCCCCCGGGGAAATGCTAATGGGCTTCTGTAGACTCTGCGGCGTCATTGGCCGAGGGGAATTTGGTGCCACCTCGTCCCGCCGCTGCCATTGGCTCGGCGCAATCTGCTGTTCCCTCTGCCGCGCGCGCCCCGCTCCCCCTCCCATCCCTTTCTTCTCCGCTCCTCTCCCACCGGCCGCCCGGCCGCCCGGCCGCCCTGCCCGGCCCCCCGCGGCCGCGGGGGCGCTGAGGATCCCCCCCCCTCTCTCTCTTTGGAAGACCGAGAGGGACCCCGTCCGGGAATGGGGGTGGGATGGGGTACCAGCCCCGGCCAGCCCCTTCCCCCTTCTCAAATGGATGGGCAACTGGGGAAGTTTCACGGAAAACAGTAGAGAAGCCATAGGGAAGGGGTACCCCCTACACACGACCCGGTTCTGCTTCCCCTGCCTTCCCAGGGACGCGTGGGAAGGGAAGACGTGGCTCTCTGCCTGGGAGTGGGTGTAGGGGGTGGGGTACCGGGGAGGGGGTGGCAGGAGGGAGGCGGGTGCAGCCCTGCCGCCTTCCCCAGCGAGCACAGGGCACGAGGTCGGCCGCCCCACCACGGCTCGGCCCCGCCCACCGGCTGGGGGGAGCGACCCCCGGGTGCGCGGGACTCCCCGCGTCTCGGGGCGGGCGCACGCCCATCCCCGTATGTGTGGACCTGCACGCGCGCACGAGGTTCAGCCGGAGGGGGAGGAGGAGGAGGAGGAGGAGGAGGAGGCACGCCCAGCGGGGTCGGTCACCGCCAGGCACCCGGGAGCCATCCCCACCCGGTGTCCACGCCTCCGGGGGTGGGTGTGGGGGTGTATGGGTAGGTGTGGGGGGATGTTTGGGAGATACTTCAGAGAGCCGGGTGGTAATTTCCTCCCTGGGAAAAATGCAGGAAGCCTCGACCTGTGCTTGTCCCCAAAGCAGGAGAAAGGGTTATGGGAAGCAAGAGTAGCAGGCCAATGCGCAAGAATCATTGTATGCCGTCCTTCCTGGGGCCGCAGGAGGTGGCCAGTCCACATTCCCTTTGGCAGGCGGGGAAGGAGAGGCACGGGGAGGTTCAGATGAGTTAGGAGCTGAGCCCACAAGCTTGGTGCTGGAGAATGAACTGGGATTCCCCCCGGTGCAGAAGGCGAGGTTCTTGGGGCTGCTCTGACCTCGCTGGTGGCACATGCCCCCGAGGCCCCCCTGTCTTTTCTAGGCTGGTGGGAGCCTCATCCTGAGAGGAAGGCCAGAACCAGACAGGCTAGGCGCGCTCCCAGCCTCCATGGAGAGCTGTGCCTCCCCAAACCCTAGCCCAGGGTCATTCTGGGAGGAAGGGGAAGTGAGGACTTGTGTGCCGGCAACCTGGCTTTTCCGGAAGACTGGCACCTGGGATTGCCCGGGGGGAAGATTAGGAAGCTTCTTGCTGGCCGCTGGGCTCAGGGTCCGGCCAACTCTCTGGTCAGTCACCAGATACATCCATTCCAGTACGGGCTCCCCGTCCAGTACGAAGTTGTATTTTTTTTTTAATATATTTTATTGATTTTTTACAGAGAGGAAGAGAGAGAGAGATAGAAAGTCAGAAACATCGATGTGAGAGAGACACCAATCAGCCGCCTCCTGCACACCCCACAGTGGAGATGTGCCCACAAGCAAGGTACATGCCCCCAACCGGAATCGAACCTGGGACCTTTCAGTCCACAAGCTGAGGCTCAATCCACTGAGCCAAATCGGTCTCGGCCGAAGTTGTATTTTATGTATTTATTGATGCATTTGAAAGAGAGGGAAGGAGAGAGATACACTGATTTGTTTGTTGTTCCACTTATTTATGCATTCATCTGTTGATTCTTGTCCATGCCCTGACCAGGGATCGAACCCAAAACCTTGGCATACCAGGGCAACGCTCTCACCAACTCAGCTTGCCCTGCCAGGGCCAGTGCAGAGGTTCTGAATGGGACTAGATATGGGCAGCTTGCCTTGTCATGGCTCAGAAATGCTTGGCATGTGGGAGAGAAATCTACTCCTCTTCAGACTCTCTGCATGTTTGATTTTTGCCTAATTCCTCTACCAACTACAGGGTTACTCTTCTAGGGAGGAGATTCACTGTTTCTTTTGCGGGGTGTACTTTTAATTGTGGCTGAAGGTGGTTTCACCATGGAGACGAGCTTTCTTTCTCTTTAATGCCTCAGTATATTTGACCTTGCTTCCTCCAGACCCTGGACTTCATCAGGGAACAATCTGAAAAACTCAAGGTTTCCTGGAAACGGCTCTCCTCGCCCTTAAACTCTGATACGGACCATTGCTGGTATTGCTTGGTGCTGCCGTCAGGACTTAGTAATAATTCAGTTTCGGCCCGAGAAAGGGGAGGCCTGCCAGGACAAAAATGTAGAAGTGGGGTATTTTATTTCTCTCTGAAGATAAGATGCTCCCCTGTGGGACAAACTCTGGGAATCTAGAGAAGGTCTGCCTTGTGGAGAGCGTTTCAGGGAGAAATGTTGCGTTCCTCCCCAAAGTTCATCCAGGACGTATCACGTGGCTATGAATGTGCCGCCCATTACTTTAAAACTCTCAGGAACTTGTTATCGCCCACAAATATGCTGCATGGTACAAGTAATATGGGAAAGCATGAACCTTGATATCTAGCGGTATTAGGCCTGCCCTAGCTAGTTTGGCTCCGTGGATAAAATATTGGCCTGTGGACTGCAATCAATAAAAATGTATAGATAGCCCAGCCAACGTGGCTCAGTAGGTCAAGCATCAATCTATGAATCAGGAGGGCAGGGTTCAATTCCCAGTTGAAGCCTATGCCCGGGATTGCAGGCTGGATCCCCAGGGTGGGGCCTGCTGGAGGCAGCCAAGCAATGATTCTCTCTCATCATTGATGTTTCTATCTCTTTCTCTCTCTCCCTCTCCCTTCTTCTCTGAAATCAATAAAAATATACTTTTTTTTTAAAGTAAAAAAATATATAAAAAAAGAAGTATTAGGCCCATGGCAAAGTGGAAGTTGTAAATAAGTGTGTGATCGATATGTGTATGCCACAGAGTTTTCATATAAGAGGAGAGATAATTTAGTATATAAGTACAAAATATTCTTGAGAGATGAGAGATTAGAACTATAAACCTTCCTCCGTGAAAAGAGGTACAAGGCACCAGGGCAATTTTTAAACTTCATTTTGATTCTTGAACTCAAAAGAGCAAGAAGAAACAGAGCCCCTGTAGCCATCTGACGTGAATACGGTGCCAATAGCAAGAAGTCACAGAGAGCCATCTCCAGGTCATTCAGTCTGGCTCCAGTGTTTCTGGGCTTGGCTACTATAGACAAGGGATTGCTCACATTCAGGACAGGCCCGGAAATGCAGATCTGTGCTTGGGAAAGTTCTCTGGTTCACCTCCCCCACCCCCACCCCCAGCCCCAGCCCCGTGTCTCTGGGTGTCCTGGTGCTCTGAGCCTGAAAATGCCGAGGCCCTCTTATGCAGCATAGCCAGGTAACGTAATGGACCCAGACCGGGATTTCACCGCGTCAGTTTGCCAGGATTATAACGGGGTCTCAGCCGTCACCTTGGGAAATGGTCACTGCTTTTTAACACAAAACCTCATGAAAACATAATTTACAAGGGAACGATACCATGTTTGCATTTGTTCCAGCCACCACACCCTTTTTTTCTTTATTAGTATAAAAAAAAATTAGAAGTGCTTATGCTGAGGGGGAAAGCTATCTCAAATTGATCATATGAGAATATTTTTACTGTTTCCTTACCTGGGAAGTCGTTTCTCCTTGGAGCAGAGATCATCCGCACTCCTGCGGCCTTAGTCATACTATGGCGCCCAAGTGACAATGGTGAAACCAACACACTGACCTATATTCTGCATTTGTTTCCAAGAAAATGAAACAAATCGTCCCAACAGTTATCACAACAAACAGCCATTATGTGTAACAGGCTCATCCAGACAGATAAACTTAGCTGAAGCTCAGAATGATAAGGGAGCAAAGGAAGAGGAGGGGTACTTCATAAGAGAAGACATACAGATGGCAAACACACACTTAAACTTTGCTAATGATTCAGTATAAAATTAATAACGATATGTAGGTCATCTTTGGTAGGAAAGTAAATTGATACACAAACATATTCATCACTACATTATTGACAATATCAAAATAATTACAATATTTTAAAAACAATTCACAGTCTTAAAATAATAAAATAAAACCTATAAATGATAATACAGGTTTTTGCTTGTTTTAAATATATTTGTATTGATTTCAGAGAGAAGAGAGAAGGAGAGAGATAGAAACTTCAATGTTGAGAGAGAATCATTAACTGGCTGCCTTCTGCATGCCCCTTACTGGGGATCGAGCCCACAACCCAGGCATGTGCCCTTGACAGGATCAAACCTGGAACACTTAAGTCTGCAGGCCAACACTCTGTCTGCTGAGCCAAACCAGCTAGGGCTGTTTGTTTGTTTTTATTACTGGTAGTATTGTAGATATTTTTCCATTTTCCCCCTTTTTGTCCTCCTCCACCTAAACCCTGCCCCAATTCAGCCTTTCCCATACTATTGTCTGCATCCATGGGTTATGCTCATATGCATATTATGTTCTTTGGTTAATGTCTTCCTATCCCTTCTCACCCCACACCCCCACTGAGATTTGTTATTTTGTTTGATGCATTCATATTTCTGGATCTATTTTGCTCATCAGTTTATTTTGTCCCTTAGATTCCACATAAAAGTGAGATCATATAACATTTGTCTTTCTCTAACTGGCTTATTTCGCTTAGCAGAGTAATCTCTAAGTCCATCCAGGCTGTCTCAAAGAATAAGAGCTCCTTTTTTAAAAAAAAAAAACAAAAACATATTTTATTAATTTTTCACAGAGAAGAAGAGAGAGGGATAGAGAGTTAGAAACATCAATGGAGAGAAACATCAATCAGCTTCCTCTTGTGCACCTCCTACTGGGGATGTGAACGCAACCAAGGTACATACCCTTGTCCGGAATCGAACCTGGGACCTTTCAGTCTGCAGGCTGACATTCTATCCACTGAGCAAAACCGGTTAGGGTTGTACCACAGCTTTTTTATCCACTTATCTGCAGATGGGTACTTGGGCTGTTTCCAGATCCTAACTATTGTAAATTGGACTGCTATGAACATAGGGTGCATATATCCATTCTGATCGGTGTTTCTGGTTTCTTGGGATATATTCCTAGAAGTGGAATTACTGGGAGGTCCATTTTTAATTCTTTGAAGAAACTCCATACTGCTTTCCACAGTGACTGCACCAGTCTGCATTCCCACCAGCAGTGTACTAGGGTTTCTTTTTCTCCACATCCTTACCAGCACTTGTAGTTTATTGATTTATTGATGGTAATCATTCTGGCAGGTATGAGGTGATACCTCCTTCTAGTTTAATTTGCATCTCTTGGATCATTAGTGATGTGGAACATTTTTTCATATGCCTATTGGCCATCTGTGTATCCTCTTTGGACAAGTGTCTATTCTGGTCTTTTGCCCATTTATTAATTGGATTGTTTGTCTTCCTGGTGCTGAGTTAGATGAATTCTTTGTATATTTTGAAAATTAACCCCTTATCAGATATATTATTGGCAAGTATGTGTTCCCATACAGTGGGCTCCCTTTCATTTTGTTGATGGTGTCTTTTGCTGTGCGGAAGCTTTTTATTTCGATGTAGCCCCATTTGTTTATTTTCCCCTTAGTTTCCTTTGCCCTAGGAGATGTATCTGTAAACCTTTTGCTAGGAAAGATGCCTATGGTTTCTTCTTGGATTTTTATGGTTTCACGTCTTACATTTAAGTCTTTTATCTATTTTTAACTTATTCTTGTGTATGGTGTAAGTTGGTGGTCTAGTTCCATTTTTTTGCATGTATCTGTCCAGTTTTCCCAACACCATTTAAAAAAATACATTTTTATTGATTTCAGAGAGGAAGTGAGAGAGAGGAACATCAATGATAGAGAGAATTATTGATTGACTGCCTCCTGCATGCACCTGACTGGGGATTGAGCCCAAAATCCAAGCATGTGCCCGTGACTGTAATTGAACCGGGAACCCTTCAGTCCCTCTATCCACTGAGCCAAACCAGCTAGGGCCCCAACATTATTTATTTATTTATTTATTTATTTATTTATTTATTTATTTATTTTTAAATATATTTTATTGATTTTTTTACAAAGAGGAAGGAAGAGAGATAGAAAGTCAGAAACATCGATGAGAGAGAGACATCGATCAGCTGCCTCCTGCACGCCCCATACTGGAGATGTGCCCGCAACCAAGGTACATGCCCCCAACCAGAATCGAACCCAGGACCTTTCAGTCTGCAAGCCGACGCTCTATCCACTGAGCCAAGCCGGTCTCGGTGCCAACACTGTTTATTGAAGAGACTGTCTTTACTCCATTGAGTAAACATACCATTGCATGCTCTTGCCTTCTTTGTCAAGTATTAATTGAGCATAATGGCTTGGGTTGATTTCTGGTGTTTCTGTTTTGTTCCATTGACCTATATGCCTGTTCTTATGCCAGTACCAGGCTGTTTCAATTACACTGGCTTTGTAGTATAGTTTGATATCTGGTATTATGATCCCTCCAACTTGATTCTTCGTTCTCAAGATTGCTGTGGCTATTCAGGATCTTTTTGGATTCCATATAAATTTTTGGAATATTTGTTCTAGATCTGTGAAATACGCCATTGGTGTTTTAATAGGGATTGCATTTAATCTGTAGATTGCTTTGGGTAGTATGGACATTTTGATAATGTTCATTCTACCAACCCATGAACACAGTATATTCATCCACTTGTTATATCTTCCTCTGTCTCTTTTCTCAATGTCCTGTACTTTTCTGAGTACAGAAACATTGATCAGTTGCCTTTCATATGTGCCCCAATCAGGGGACTGAACCTGAAACCTGGGTATATGCCCTGACCGGGAATTGAACTGGGGAAATTTTTCTCCTTTTTTTTTTTTTTAAAAAAAATATATTTTATTGATTTTTTACAGAGAGGAAGGGAGAGGAATAGAGAGTTAGAAACATCGGTGAGAGAGAAACAGCGATCAGCTGCCTCCTGTACACCCCCTGACTAGGGATGTGCCCGCAACCAAGGTACATGTCCTTGACCGAAATCGAACCTGGGACCTTTCAGTCCCCAGGCTGACACTCTATCCACTGAGCCAAACCGGTTTTAGCAGAACTGGTAAACTTTTGGTGCATGGGATGATAGTAAAGCAACTGAGTCACAGGCCCTATGATACAGTTTTATGCAGCCAACACCAATAAAAATATTGTGTAAGAAATATTTCTAAAGACATGGGAAAATGTTCATGCTATAAGGTTAACAAGGTAGGACAAAAACATATATTTATGTGATCACAACTATGTAAAACAACATTGTAAAAGGGAGAAAATAAAGAACTATTAGGCTGAGATACTGGTCCTGAAAAGGTACTGAGACACTCGCTAACGTTGGTCAATTTATTTTGTTCTGTGAGTTTCAACATCCTCATATCATAATGTGAGGATAATAATAATACTATTTGTTTTTGTAAAATTGTTGTGAGAGTCATAGGAATGTAAAATTCAACATAGGGAGTATAGTCAGTGATATTGTGATTATATATGGTGTCAAATGGGTGATCACTTTGTAAGTTATAGAAATGTCTAATCATTATGTGTACACCTGAAACTAATATAATATTGCATGTCAACTATAAATAAAATAAAGTAAAAACTTTTTTAAAAAGATTACCTCTAAAAAAACCCCAAATTGTTGTGAATATTAATGTATTAAAGTGCTTAATACACTATTAGGTACATAGTAAGTTGCAATTATAGTATTCAAAGTGCTCCTGTTTCAGCTTTAATTCCCACTACCTGCTTGGTATAACTTATACCTTCATTAAACTGCTCTTTTATTGATTTCTAAACATGCTCCATTTCCCTAACTTTTTCTCCCCCTCAATTCTGCCTGTCAAAATATTACTAATTCTTGCCCTGGCTGGTGTGATTTAGTTGGTTTGATCTGTGGATCAAAGGGTCTTGAGTTCAGTTCTCTGTGGGGGCCCATGTCTGGGTTTCAGGTTTAGTCCCCTGATTGGGGCTGTGCGAGTGGCTGGGTCAATGTTCTCTTTCTCTCTTCCTCTCTCTTTCCCTCCCTCCCTCCCTTCGACACACCCGGGATCTCCAGAGAGCTTACTCCATTGTTTATGGTACTTCTTACACAGATTTAAAAATAATTACCTGCATGTGTCTTATTTCTTCTATCAAACGTAAAGCTCCTAGAGATAGGGCCCTGCTGCCAAAATTGTCAAGTGAATTTGGAAAGCTCACGAATACAAAGTCAATATAAAAATTATCTTATTCTATATACTATTACAGAGCAACTGGAGAATGAAGTGTAAAATATACTGTTTGCAATACATCAGAAATATCAACACAAAGGAATACATCTAACAAAATATGAAGGATGCCTACTCTGAAACCTACAAAACATTGCTGAGAGAAATTTTTAAAGAAATGGAGACATAACACGTTCATGGAGGGGAGAATTCAATGCTAATCTATAGATTAATTTAATCCTTATAAGAACCCAGCAGGGCCCTAGCTGGTTTGGCTCAGTGGGTAGAATATCAGTCAGCCTTTGGACTGAAGCGTCCCCGGTTTGATTCCGGCCCAGGACACCTGCCTGGGTTGCAGGCTTGATCCCCATGTGAGGCGTGCTGGAGGCAGCCCATCAGTGATTTCTCTCATCATTGATGTTTCTATCTCTCTCTCCCATCCCCTTCCTCTCTGAAACCAATGAAAATATATTTAAATAAAACCAACAGGTTTCTTTGAGGAGACAGACAAGCTGATTCTAAAATTTAAGTGGAAATGCAAAGCGTCTGGAATAGCCAAAATAATCTTGAAAAAGAAAAATAAAGTTGGAGGGACTAAACTATTCTATTTCAGGATGTATTATAAAGTTAAAATAGTCAAGATAGTGTGGTGTTAGCAAAAGTAAACACAAATAGGTTAATGAAACTGATTAGAAATTTTATAAATATACCAACATATATAGGGTTAACTGATGTTTTTATAAAGTTCCCTTGTCAATACAATGTGAAGGGGAAATTCTGTTTAACAAATATTTCTGGAAAAACTGATTTTCATATACAATAAGTAAACTTCAACCTCTTGCTTACTCTATAAACAAAGATTAATTGGAGAGGGGCCATAGAGGTAAATGTATAACCTACAACCATAAAGTGTCTATATTAAACCACAGGAAAATATCTTCATGACCTTGGGGTAAGCAAAAAATTTTTGGTCAGGACACAAAAGCAATGACCATGTCCTAACCTGTTTGGCTCAGTGGATAGAGCATCAGCCTGTGGACTGAAGGGTCCCAGGTTCAATTCCGGTGAAGAGCATGTACATTGGTTGTGGGCACATCTCAAGCAGGAGGTGTGCAGAAGGTAGCTAATTGATCTTTCTTTCTCGTTGATGTTTCTAACTCTTTTTCCCTCTCCCTTCCTCTCTGTAAAAAATCAATAATATATACATATATATTTAAAAACAATGACCATAATTTTTAAATGGATAAATTAAACTTTATTGAAAGTTCAAATGTTCTGCTATCAAATGGAACTATTCAGAAAATAAATACACATATATCACAGCACATGAAAATATAAATGACTGAATTAAAAATGGCAAATGATTTGAACAGACATTTCACAAAAATGATATCAAAATGGCCAATAAGCACATGAAAAATTGTTCATTGTTGGTCTTACATGTGACACTCAAAGCATAAGCAACAAGAAAAGAAAATAGACAGTTTGAACTTCATCACAATTTAAAAATTTGTGCTTCAGAGGACATTATTGAGAAAGTAAAAAGATAACCCATAGAATGGGAGAAAATGTCAATATATCATACCTGATAAGAGACATACCTAGAACATCTAAAGAACTCTTACAACTCAATTGTAAAAAGCTAATAATCTAATTAAAAATTGAATACACATTTCTCTAAAGAAAATTCACTAATGGCCTATCTCTATCTCTATATATAAAACCCTAATATGCAAATAGGCCGAACAACAGAACAACCAAACAACCAGCCACTATGATGTGCACTGACCACCAGGGGGTGCACACGGAACATGTTGGGCATCACCAAAGTGGAATGGTGGAGCAGGTCAGTGGGGGCACCAGACCAAACCAGCGTGCTGGTCGCTGTCATCAGGGCAAGCCTCTAGTGCAGTGGTTCTCAGCCTTCCTAATGCCGCAACCCTTTAATACAGTTCTTTATGTTGTGGTGATCCCCAACCATAAAATTATTTTTGTCGCTACTTCATAACTGTAATTTGCTACTGTTATGAATCTTAATGTAAATATCTGTGTTTTCTGATGGTCTTAGGAGACCCTGCTAGCTGTTCGCCCACAGGTTGAGAACCGCTGCTCTAGTGGTTACTGAAAGCTCTTTGCTCCCACACACCACAGTCCCGCCGAGTGCTTGCCCTGTGTGCTTGCCGTCAGCCGGTGCGAGTGGCAGCTGCCAGTCCCAATCACTCCTCAGGGCTTCTCCACCCCCCCCCCCCCTGTTCCTGAGGAGCGATGGGGGCTGGCAGCCGCCACTCACACCCACTGCCGGCAATGGTCCGCTCACTGCCGGTACTGGAGCCGCTGCTTGCACCCACTGCTGGCGCCAGCGCCTCTCATACCTGCAGCAGGCACTGGAGCCGCTGCTCACACCTGCTGACAGCACTGGCACCACTCACACTGTTGCTGCTGCCAATTCCATTCACTCCACGCCATCAGCAGGTGTGAGTGGAGCAGGCACCATCAGCATGTGGGAGCAGAGGCAGTGGGAGCAGGGCTGGCGGCAGACAGCGGACTGGGGGTTGTGGTGGGAGGGGCCAGGCAGGAGTGTGGAGGATGGGCCAAGACCCGCAGCCTTGCACCCCACAGTTCATTTCAAGGTGCACGAATTCGTGCACTTGGCCCCTACTAAGCACATGAAAATATGCTCAACATAGTCATCAGGGAAATGCAAGTCAAAACCAAAATGAGATGCTTCATACTCACTGGGATGTGGAGAAACTGGAACATTCATCACTGCCGGTGGGAATGGGAAATGGTACAGCCACTTATGAGAACAATTTGGCAGCACCTCCAAAGGTTAGACATGGAACTACCATCTGACCCAGCAATTCTACTCCCAGGTATATACTTAAGAGAAATGAAAACATATGTCTACTCAAAAACTTGTACACACATTTATAGCAGCATTATTTATAATAGCCAAAAAACAGAAACAACCAAATGTCCATCAACTGACTGAAAGATAAATATGATGTGGTATAATTTTACAAAGGAGTATTATTCAGCAATGAAAAAAATGAAATGTTGGTACATGCCACAACATAAATGAATGCTAAGTGAAGGGAACAGGTCACAGAGGACCACATATTGTATGATTCCATTTATATAAAACAAGAGGCCTGGTGCACAAAATTTATGCATGGTGTGTGCGGGGGTCCCTCAGCCCGGCCTGCACCCTGTCGCAATCTGGGGCCCTTCAGGAGATGTCTGACTGCAGGTTTAGGCCCAAAACCTGCAGTCAGACATCCCTCTCACTATCTGGGACCACTGGCTCCTAACCACTCTGCCTGCCTGCCTCATTACTCCTAACCACTCTGCCTGCTGCCTCATTGCCCCTAACCACTCTGCCTGCTGCCTCATTGCCCCTAACAGTGGGTGTAAGCAGCGGCTCTAGCACCAGCAGTGAGCAGGACCATTGCCAGCAGTGGGTGTGAGTGGCGGCTGCCTGATCATCCTTAACCACCTCTGCCTCGGCCCCTGCCGCCATGGCTTCATCTGGAAAGATGTCCAGAATGACGTCCAGAAGGTCATTCGGCTGTCTGGTCTAATTAGCATATTATGCTTTTTATTATTATAGATGTCCAGAATAGGGAAATCTATAAAAATGTAAGGTAGATTAATGATTGCCTAAGGCTTAGAGGGAGTAGTGTAGAAGATGTAGGGGGTGAAGAATACAAGGTTTTCTTTTTGGGATAATGAAAATGTTCTAGCATTGATTGTGGCATTGATTGTCCTAACAATGATTGATGCACAATATACTAAAAGCCACTGAATTGTAAAATTTAAATTGATAAATTTGTATGGTAGGACAATTACATCACCATAAAGCTATTAAAACAAAAACTATGAGATACCACTACATACTATAATGACTAATTCTAAACAGGCAGAATCACCAAGGGTAGGTAGACAGGTAGAACAATTGAAACTTTCCTGCATTGCTGGTAAAACATAAGATGGTACAACTACTTTGGAAATACTAGTAGTTGGGCAGTTTCTAGTAACATTAAACATTCATCTATGCTAAGATTCAGTGATTCTCTTCCCAGAAATTTCCTTAAATGAAATAAAAATGTATGTCCACAAAATGACTTGACCTAGAAAAATTCGTGGCAGTTAAGATGTATCATAGCCTCAAATGGGACACATCCCAAAACTTCACCAATAAAAAACAAACATTTGGTGGTATGTCATACAATAGATACTCAGAATCAAAGAGAATGAATTATAAACACATGCAACAACATGAGTGATTCTTAAAAACGTTAATCACCACAAGTACATACCGACTGATTCCGTTTGTATGAAATTCAGTAGCAGGAAGAGCCAATTTGTAATGAGAAAAGTCAGAACATGGTTCCCTAGGATAGATGAATTGATTTGTAAAGGAACTCGAGGGAAGATTGTGGTGATTGAAATGTCCTACATTTTGCGTTTGTAAAGGAACTCGAGGGAAGATTGTGGTGATTGAAATGTCCTACATTTTGCGTTGGCTGCTAGATACAATTGGCAAGAAGCATAAAACTGAACACTATGATCTGCACTTTTTTTTAATCTGCACATTTTATTGTATGGAAATTATACCTCAACTTCACTAGAAGGGGTTGGGAACCAGAGTATGAGCCCAGGAAAAGGATTCCTAAAATTTGCTTCGTTCATTGCAATGAATATTTACTAAGGCCCTGCTATAGAGCAGGCACCGTTCTGGGAGCTGGGGACAATGATAAATAAGCCCAGATTCTTAGAGCTTATATTCCGGTGGAATGGACAATTAAAGTAAGTAGATACATAAGGTGAAGAGAAAAGAAAAAAAGAATTTAGAGTAAAATCTCCTACTAAATGTAGAAACTGGAGATTCTAGGCATCATCTTTGCTCAAGAGAAACCCAAAATCCATTTGTGTTTTGCTCTTTTAATTGCTACCCACTTGCCCTACAGGTTTGGGGCTTCTGTGTTTGTGCCTAATAATTCTAATAGTTCTCACTTGGCTGTGATTCTTCTAGCTCCCCTTGGGCCACAAATATGGTAATCAGGACTTGCACTCCAGCATGTTTCCAGGGCTGGGCTGAGTGTCCCTCATGTGATTTCTAGAGTGTTCCTTAGAGCAGGGATCACCAGAGAGGCATGCCTGGTTTCACATTCCATCCTGACCTCTTCAAGGGGTGGGGGTCTTTCTGAGGAATTCTGTGGCCTAGCTCTTTTTTTTTAAAGATGTTTTTATTGGTTTCAGAAAGGAAGGAGAGGGAGAGAGAGATAAAAAAACATTAATGATGAGAGGGAATCATTGATTGGCTGCATCCTGCACCCCCCACACTGGGGAATGAGCCTGCAACCAGGGCATATGCCCTGACTAGAAATAAAATTGGTGACCTCCTGTTTCCTGGGTCAATGCTCAACTGCTGAGCCACACCCAACTGGGCTATGGCCTAGCTCTTATTTAATTTTGCACCTGTGCAGTTGCATTGATCTGACCTTTGTCTCATAGATATACCTGACCAGAAGGAGGACAGTTTGAGCAGTTCTCCACCTTTTCCCACTGCTAAGGAGGCAAACATGTTGATTGTCCTGTCAAAATTTCCTTCTACCTACAGAGAAAATATGTGACCCAAGCAGGTCACTGCCAACACAGGTGAGAGAGGAGAAACCAAGATAGCGGCATAGGTGAACACTTGAACTGCTGACTCATACAACAATTTCAAAATGATAGCTAAAAGATAGAAGGGACATCATCCAGAACCACGGGAAAGCAGGCTGAGTGGAAATTCTACGACTAGAAGGAAAAAGAGGGGCTCACGAAGACTCAGAGGAGCTGCAAAAAGCTGAGGTACAGAGACACAAAGTGTGGAGAGGATGGGCTGCAGAGTGCCTTGGCTGGCTTCCTCCAGCAGGAAGAAGACAGAAACTCCCAACTGCACCGAAAACCAGGTCCAGGCGAGACTCATATGGGGGGAGTCTGGACTGTTGTGAAAAGGGAGGAGTGCACGGAAACTTAGGGGAGCCCTGAAAGGCAGAGGTCTGGAGGCATGTGTGCAAGTGCGCACAGAGAAAACTGACAGCTGATTGTGCAGCTCACTTTCTCTAGTGGGAGGAAGAAGGATCCTCCCAACAGCACTGAACTCCAGTTCTGACTGCACTGAACCCCAGTTTGGGGCAAGACCCTGAGGACCCAGATTCATACGAGTCCCCAGAACACACCAAAACTCAGGTGCACCATAAAAGGGAGAGGTCTGGAGGCCCGTGCACGTGAGTGCGCACAGAGAGGGCTGCAACGATTACCGAGGGACACCGACCCAGGGGCCGCATAGGGCAGGGCTGACGGAAAGCCAAGGCTGTCTACTCAGCCCTGAGACTCCACCCCATCCAAGCTGAGCACTGAGGCTTTTGTAATTTTGCAAGTCTTGTATCATAAAGCTGACTCCAGCACAGAAGTTCTCCTGACATAGACACAGCTGATCCTCACAGCCAATTAGCCTGGAGGTCAATTCCCCCCAGTGATACCAACAACAATCAAAGCTTAACTACAACAAGGCAGTACACACAATCCACAAAGAGGTGCACCAAGAGTATCCATCTCAGGTAACTGGGGAAGTGGAGCTACTGGGCCTTATTGGACAACTAGCACACAAAGCTACTCTACCAACTCAGGGAGGCAGCAAAAATATGGAGACAAAGGAATAGATCACAAACGAAAGAAATGGAGGAAAACAAATGAATGGATATAGAGTTCAAAACCATGGTTATAAGGTTTTTCTAGAATTTCCTAGAAAAGGTCAATAAATTTAATGAGACTCTTGAGAATATGAAAAAGGGCCAACTAGAAATTAAACATACACTGACTGAAATAAAAAATATAGAGACTTAACTGCAGACTAGAGAAATGCAAGAATCAAGTCAAAGATTTGAAATACAAAGAAACAGAAAACACTCAACTGGAAAAGCAAAAGGAATCCAAAAATTTGAAGATAGTGTAAGGAACCTCTGGGACAACTTCAAGTGTACCAACATCAGAATTATGGGGGTGCCAGAAGAGAGAGAACAAGATACTGAAAACCTATTTAAAGAAATAATGACTGAAAACTTCTCCCACCTGGTGAAAGAAATAGACTTACAAGTCCATAAAGTGCACAGAACCCCAAACAAAAGAAATACAAGGAGAACTACACCAACATACATCATAATTAAAATGCCAAGAGCAAAAGACAAAGAAAGAATATTAAAAGCAGCAAGAGAAAAACAGCTAATTACCTACAAGGGAACACTCACACGACTGTCAGCTGATATCTCAACAGAAACGATGCAGGCCAGACAGGAGTGGCAAGAAATATTCAAAGGGATGAATAGCAAGAACCTACAACCAAGATTACTCTACCCAGCAAAACTATCATTCAGAATTGAAGGGCAGATAAAGAGCTTCACAGATAAGAAAAAGCTAAAGGAGTACATCAACACCAAACCAGTATTATATTAAATGCTGAAAGGTACTCTTTAAGAAGAGGAAGAAGAAGAAAAAAGGTAAAGATAAAAATTATGAACAACAAATACATGTCTATCAACAAGTGAATCTAAAAATCAAGTGAATAAAAAATCTGATGAACAGAATAAACTGGTGAATAGAATCAGGAGCACAGAAAAGGAGTGGACTGACAATTCTCAGGGGGAAAGGGGTGAGGGGTGTACAGGGAGAGACTGGACAAAAATCATACACCTATGGATGAGGTCAATGCAGGGGGAGGTAAGGGTAGAGGGAGGGGTGGGAGCCAGGTGGAGGGGAGCTATGGTGGGGAAAAAAAAAGAGAGAAACAAATGTAATGATCTAAACAATAAAGATTTAATTTAAAAAAATAAAGAAAAAAAAATCTAAAGAGCAGAATAAACTGGTGAATAGAATAGAATCAGGGGCATAGAAAGGGAGTGGACTGACAATTCTCAGGAGGAAAGGGGTGAGGGGGCTGTGGGAAGAGACGGGACAAAAATCGTACACCTATGGATGAGGACAATGTGGGGCAGAGGGTGGAGTGGGAACTGGGTGGAGGGGAGCTATGGGGGGAAAAAGAGGAGCAATTGTAATAATCTGAACAATAAAGATTTATTAAATTAAAAAAAAAAGACAGGTGAGAGAGAGAGAGCTATGCCTCTTGAATGTGGAGGCACTTCTCAGAGTGCCTCAGCACACTCCGTCCCCAGGGTGGAGGCCTCTCTTTAATGACCTCCCTGCTCGTGCGTGGATTGGGTTTCCCACTCTAAGCACCTCCGTGGCCGTGCAGTGGGCTTCCTAGGATGCCCTGACCTCTCGGGATGGGGAGTCGGGGAGGGTGCCCCACTCTCGGAGCTTTCAGGTGGCAGCAGACTTGTGGGGCATTGTTGCTTCTCTCTTTCTCACTTCCTGCGGCTGTGAGTCACCACTGTTGCCTGTCAAATCAGCTGCCATGTCTATGTAGTAAGATGTTCCCTTTTACTCCTGACCCTGCCCTGGCCTGGGCCAGGGTTTTGAAATGTACGGGCAGACTCAGTTTATTAGGTCTCTCTGCTTTCGAGATTCATGTTGGAGGCCCCAGAATCCTGGGCATTACGATACAGATGCCGCATTGTTTTGTGGCTGACAAAAACAATCAACGCCCTTTGTAGGTTTTCGTTGTTTCCCCTCGTCGCAGTGGGCGAGGCGTGACACAGCAGCCGACCGTGCTCAGAAAATAAGCGGGCACTTGGCAGGATGGAAAATAACAAGATTCCGAGCCTGTTTCTGTCTCTTCCAACCGTAGTCTCTGGCTTGCTCTTTCAGTGCTTTCTCTTCTGTAAAATGGGAGCAACTGACTTCACTGATCGCGTATGGCTCTCACAGGTGGGAAGTCAAACTATCTGGCTCTGGTCTCTGGGGGCGAGAAGGGGTGAGGGGGGAGTTGGGGGAAAGAAGGAGGATCCCTGTGCTGGGCTTTCTGCACATAAGTGACCTTTATCCCAGGAAATCTTGGGATTCTCACGAATGCCTACTTAGGACCTAGAGGGCCGGCTCTGGGTACAGGTTTGACCCCGCTTTTCTCTTCTCCTGGCATGTTTGGGGAGAGGGAGCTTGGGGACACATGCCTGGGATTATGGCGTGGGAAAGGGACATGGAGTTGTTACAGCCCAGCGGCGAGGTCTCTGACTGTGACTGTCCCCAGCAGATGTCAAAAGGAGGGTAGGATGTTCACGGCAAGCCCACTGAGCGTACCCTTTCTCTTGTCTCTGGGCTTCCTGCAAGGAAAGGCCAGCAGCGACCATACGGCTCTGAGCCTGGGGAGGTAAGGCTCACAGAAGGACCTGCTGGGAGCCTCAGAGGTGCTCAGGGACCCAGGACACTGTCTCCTGCCCTAGCCACCCTCCAAACTCTGTCCTTCCTTACCTACTCTTTCCTCATTCTCTTCCATTTGAAAACACAGATCTAAGCCAAACTTTGGGTGTCCACAAGTAAAGATAATACATGCCCTTGACCTATAAGGGCCCTATCCCATGAGTGACAGGCAATCTCCTCCCCCATAACTGCAGGGGCTGGAGGAAGTTTTCCCTAAGCCACCGTCCCTTCAGATCCTGAGATTAAAGTGCCACCTTGCTCAAATAAACAAGTGCATTGAGGCAAGTTGAGATCTACTCAGCCCACATATCTGTTCATCCACGCCGTCCCAGGCATGGCAGTGTCAGGGTAAAAGGCCAGAGCTGTACAAACTGTCCTCACAGCCCCACCTCAGGCTTTCCCATGGAACAGAGGGCAGTGTGAACAAGGGATGGAAGCCAGCTCCCAAGTCTGGGCCAGCGCTTGTCCTGTGCCAAGTTAAAGGGGCAGGACCCTCCCTGGCTCTGGGCTCTTCCCTGTCTTGTGGTCCAAGCTGAGTCAGAGGCAGGAAAGCTAGTGTGATTGAACTCCCCTCTTTCTGCCCAGAGAGGGGATTAGGCTGCTCTGTCCTTCTGGATCCCCTCTGGGCACCGCTGGCTTCTGGAGAAGATAGAGTGAAACAAAGGAGGGGGTCCCCACATCTCCTTGAGTAAATTGGTTCATTCTTTCAGCAAACGTTTATGGCATCATACCACGTGGACCAGGCACACCGGTAGCGCTAAGGAGGTCCTGACCTTTGGCAGTTCAGCATAGTGGATGCTGGATCTAGAAGCTTACTTAGCACGGAATGCTAAAGACTCCAAATACAAGGCCTACTAGACCAGCTTCAAAGAGCCAGAGAAGACTTCCTGGAGCAGGTGGTGGCGCTAAATTCCTAGGGGCCATTGAGATGTAGATGTGGGGCAGGGTAGTTGACGAGTTTAGAGGCCCCCAGCCCCCAGAAGGAGGCAAAAGACTCTAAATTGATATGCCACTGACTAGGACCCTCGCCTATGGCTCCTCTTGGACTCCAGGCCAGACAGATGGTGTGGCAGGTCTTCTGCTCAGTGACCCTGGTCAAGAAGAGGCCAGTACACTTGTCCCACCAGCTCCCAGTCTTCCACACTGTCCAGAGAGCTATGCCCTACCTCTGCCTCCAGCCCTTCTCCTCGAGATGCTCCCCTTTCAAGCAGAGAATGTATGTGTGTGTGTGTGTGTGTGTGTGTGTGTGTGTGTGTATCTGTGCACACACTTGCATGTGCTGATGTATGTCGCAGGGGAGGGGCTTCTGCCAGGTTATTACTAACCATATCTCAGACCTGGGTGTATGTCTGCAGGTCAGATAGCGCATGTGACTGGGGACAGTTCCTATCTTGGGGCAGAGTATCTGGTTGAAAGTCTGGGCAGCTGAGACTGGGAGACAAAATCTCCAAGGCCACGCTGGAGATTTCTGTGGTGGCTTGACCTTCCACAGGGAATCTTTCCCCAGCCTGGGAAGCCAGCGCCACACCAGAGCGCTCCATTGAGGATGGACATACAGAGAGGACAAGCCGATACAGGGCCAGGGCCTTCAAAACATAAATGAGCTGAAAGGAGCCTCTTTCTGGCCCTCACTGCTTTGGAGCCAGAGTGGGGAGAGGGGAGGGACTTGCCCCGGCCTTGCCTTTGTGGTGGGAGAGAGAGACCCCATTTGCTTCCTGTAGTTGCTAAGAGTGTCCCAAGGGAGGTCACAACTGGCTTCCAGAAGTTCAAGCCAGGGCCTGTTCTCTCCCATCTGTGAAAGGGATCAGGCCTTAGCCAATTCCAGCCCTTCACCCCTCACTCTGTTTCTTTCCTCCCCTCTTTCCCTCCCTACAAGCAGGCCCCTCCCAGGGCAACCTTTTCCCAGTTCCGGAGCCTCCTGCTCAAGGAGGGGGGGAGGGGGGGGAGAGACACAGTCAGCCAGCACACTTGCCCCTTGCCTTCCCTTTGCCTGACAGTAACCTCTTCCCCCGCTGATGTCACCCCTGCTTTGCACTTACACAGCAGCTGAGTGGGGCTCAGCAGGGTTGCAAGGTCCAGAGGGCAGCTGGCTGTGTTCAGATCCAAGCTTCCTTCTGTGTCCCCACTCCCACCCCCCTGCCCCAGCAACTCTAGCTTTTACAGGCCAAGTGTCTGCTGCTCTTCCATTCGGTCTCTCTGAGCCAATGTATACACCTGGGGATTGAGTGTTGACTGGGCCCTCCGGTGCCCAGGGGAGAGTCAATTAATTCCCTCCCAGCTCTGTGGGAGGGAGAATGGAGCCAGCGTTCTGGGCCTACCCCTGGGGAGCTCATAGATCTCCAAGAGAAAGAGGACAAAGCACAATAGTCAACCGAGCAGGGTAGTATCTGATGTCTGCAGAGGGTAAACATGCCATATTAAGTAGGGTACAGGTTCTGGGAAGGGAGAGGGGCCCTTTCTTATAGAGTCAGCTAGGGGAAGAGAATGGGTTTGAAACAGACTCATTTGGAATCTTTAAAATGTCTACGTATGTGCACTTACGTGCTTTGATAATCTGTTGACATTTGCCCACATATGTATCCCTCTCTTACCAGGCTCAGGAAAGTTGCACCAGCCTAAGGTTACTGGGCTGGGGGACCATGTGGTGGGGATGTATCCGGTATATCTGTTAGGTGTGTGGTAGCTACTTCACAGATTTCCTTTGAAGAGCACAGAAATAAACATGTTGAACAGACAGCAGGAAGGAGATTTGCTGGGTCCTAATCCCCATCTGTCCCCCCACCACCCACCACTGCTCCCATGGTCCCATCCATCCTCCATAAACCCTGGAACCTAGGGTCCTGGCCCTTGAGCAAGTGCCAGTCTGAAAGCCCTCTGGAACTCCCTTCCCCACCTCCACCTTTCTTCTCCACCTCTCCCCCACCAAGAGAGGAAAGGGGAAATCCCACACTTGTCCGTAGCTTTGCCTAAGATGTAAAATAATTATGTCTAAGGTGTAAAGTCACCATGAGGGATTCCAGGCTATTGCTCTGCTGTTTCCAAACCAGGGGTTGGCTAGATTCCCTTTTACAGCCCGAGTTGTTTCCCCCTATTTCCCCAGGAGACTGGGTTTGCAATGCTTTCTGGTCCAGACACGCTCTTGCAGAATCCTTGGTTTCCCCATATCCTTTCAAGCAGCAGCCAAGAAAGCCAACTATATCCATTTCACCCCTCCCCCAGGCCTGTCTTTCAGCTGAGAACTGGCCAGATGGAAAGAGAGACAGCGGTGCCTTCACAACATGAGGGAAGCCCGCAGAGGCTATTGACCCAGTCAGTCCCTGTCATGCCAGGCATCCAGCAGTCTTCTCCCTCACATCCTCCTTACCAAATTCTGCTCTCCCCAGACAGATGCCAACTTCTTCCTGACCCCCAGAGCTACCAGGCTTTTTGGACGATCTGGCAAAGGCGTGGCTGCCCTATCATGTACTAGGCTTTGACTGAGGCCATAACTTGGTGCCAAGGGAGGGTCATCTGAGATAGTGGGATTTCTTTCTTTCTTTCTCTCTCTCTCTCTTTCTTTCTTTCTTTCTCTCTTCTTCTTCTTCTTCTTTAAATGTATTTTATTGACTTTTTTACAGAGAGAAAGGGAGAGGGATAGAGAGTCAGAAACATGGATGAGAGACATCGATCAGCTGCCTCTTGCATGCCCCCTACTGGAGTTGTGCCTGCAAGCAAGGTACATGCCCCTGACCGGAATCTAACCTAGGACCTTTCAGTCCACAGGCCGACGCTCTATCCACTGAGTCAAACTGGTCTCGGCAGTGGGATTTCAGTAAAGGGGTGGGGCCTGGTGCTGGGCAGCTTCCTGACAGGGTTAGGTGGGCCTGTGGGTCAGGGCTGAAGCCACCACTGACCTAAACCCATTATTTCATTCACATTTCAGGGCTTATAAGCAAGAAGGAGCCAAGGGCAGAGTTATGGAAAAGGTAGGACTGGCTTGGGAAGGTGCATGTAGCTGGGTTCATCCAGAAAAGCAGAAACAGAGCCAGATGCAGCGGGTGGAGGAGCCGATTCTTTGTTCACTGGGAGAGTGAAACCAGCACATGAAGCGAGAGGTGGGGATTCAGTTGTCCCCTCAGTGGTGGCGAACACAGAAGGCACTTGGTAGAGACTCCTGAAGGCTGATATGGAGATCACAAGAATGGGCCTGGTAGACCTCCAAGTACCAGCGGAGTAATTGACCAACGGCATTCACCTGGGCTACTCTTCCAGGAGAGCTGCCGGGAACGTCCCTGTCCTAGGAGCAGCCCAACCAGTAACTGAACTTAGCAGGGATACTAAGGTAGGCTTCTTCCCGGGAGACACAGAGTTCTGCCGATGGTTTGTTTGGTTCCCTGCAGATCTTGCAAACCTTTCTTAGGCTAACTCCGCTGCGGAAACCCACCCAATCTTCCTACCCCCTCTCCTTCAATCAGACTTACATCATGACTCAACAGTTCCCCCTGCCTTCCTTGGCTCCCTGCCTATCTTCTCTCACAGGTGCTTTCCCCACTAACACCATTATTCAGTCTTGGTGTCTCTTCTCAGAGGACACAAACTAACATAGAAGCAGCCAGGTATATCTCCAGAATAATAACTACCCACAGCTTGAGACCTCTTAGCAGGGCCAGAAATGAACCTTTAAAAATTTTTTAAAAACATGTTTTTATTGATTTCAGATAGAGGAAAGGAGAAGGAGAGAGAGATATAAATACCAATAAGAGAGAATCATTGATTGGCTGTTTCCTGTATGTCCCTTACTGGGGATCGAGCTTGCAACCGTGACCTCCTGGTTCGGGGGTCTATGCTCACTGAATTACATCAACAGGACGACATGAGTGTTTAGAGTTACCCAGAAGAAAATAATACATAATAGGAAGGAACTGGGAATTAAAAAAAAAAAAAAAAAAAGGTCCCTAGGTTGGACAATCCTCTGAGCACACAGGCCCTCAAAGTGGTTCATCTGCTTTTTTACTGACTGACAGGACATGGGTCCTGCTGCCACCCGGTGGCCATTATGGGCAAAGCAACCTAAGATCCCATTCAGTTCTGTGATTCTGCTCCAGGATGTGAGTGGAGAATTTGTTTGGGTTTCTCTCTCTCTCTCTCTCTCTCTCTCTCTCTCTCTCTCTCCTCTCTCATTTACAGCATATATTATAGAGATTGATTCCAAACTTTACATCCAAAGCATTTCCCCTTTAAATCAGCACTATCATTGCACATATCTGTGAATATACTAAAAACCATTGAATTGTACATTTTGGTTGGTTAAATTGTATGGTATGTTAACTATCTATACATATAAAAGCCTAAGAGACCGGACTCCTAAGGAGAGGAAGATGGTGACTGGCAGGACGGAGGTGAGGAAGGGGAAGTGAGTGAGTGAGGGGACGAAAGGAGAGTGTGTGGGTGTGTGGGGTGTGTGTGAGTGAGTAAGGGACAGTTAAATCTCGCAGGAGCAGCGGGGGCTGGCAGACAGGTTCTCCTGGACAAGGAGAGCCTACCACCACGGAGGGTGCTCCCCGGACTGCAGGACTCAGGCACGGAGCCCACATCATCTCGAAGGGGAAATGGCCTTTTTTAGAAACTCATCAACACCACCAATCAGACAGGCCTTGGAAATGCCCTGCCACGCAGCAGCCACTCCAGCCAAAGTCCTGCTGCCTCACCCACAGACTCGCAGACCCTGGGACTCCAACCTCCCCCTCCCCAGCAGCAGAACTCCAGACAAAACATTCGCGAGTTTCCAGTGCCCTTTGGCTAGATGGGCTGGGAGCCCCTGGGAGCCCCCGCGGGTGGGATGTTATACAGACAAAGGCACACGGCCTGCAGTAGAAATTCTGAGCTCCCCCTTCCTGCATAACTGCCTACGGACACCCCAGCTGTGCAACTTCAGGGCCAGGGCCCCTCAGAGTGCGTCAGAGCTCTGCGCAGGCAAACTCATCACCACAGACAAGGGAAGACACCCAGAGCCCAGATATCCACAGGGTCCTCTGGGGAGCTGCTTTGAGCCTCCCAGGTGTGATTCTGTACAGACAAAGACGCACTGCCTCGCAACAGAAACTCTGACCTCCCTCCTCCTGAATAACGGCCCACATACACCCCAGCTGTTTAACTGCGGTGCCAGGGCAGCTGCTCAAAGGGTGTCAGAGCTCTGCACAGGCAAACGCACTGCCAGTCCGTGCGCGTGCTTCCAATGGGCAGGCCCCCTGAGCCCATCGACCCACAGGGCGCTTGTGGGAGCTGCTGTGAGTCCTGGATGGGTATGATCTTAGACAAACAGGATGCACTGCCCCCATCAGTAGAGATTCTGAAGTCACTCATCCTGGACACCTGCACAGACACCTCAGCAGGGTAACTTCAGTGCCAGGGCCCCTCAGAGTGCGTCAGAGCTCTCTGCCAGCAAATTCACCGCCACAGACTCACGCATTTCCAAAGGGCAGGCATCCTGAGCTCATATATCCACAGGATCCTCTCGGGAGCTGCTTTGAGCCCCTGCTGGGTGTGATTCTGTACAGACAATAACACGCTGTCCTGCGGTAGAAATTCTGAACTCTCTTTTCCTGATTATCTGCCCACATTCACCCCAGTTGCTCAACCTCAGTGCCGGGATCCATCAGAGTGTGTCAGAGCTCTGCGCCAGCAAATACACCTCCACAGATGTGAATTTCCAACAGGCAGGCACCCTGAGCCCATCTACCCAGAGGGCACTAGTGGGAGCCATTGGGAACTTTCCGTGGGTGTGATCTTGGACAAACAGGGGTACTCACCCCTTCTTCCCTCCCCTCCCCGGGCAGTAGAAATTTTGAATGCACTCATCCTGGATACCGCCCACAGGTGCCTCAATTACGCAGCTACACTGCCAGGGCCCTTCAGAGAGCTTCAGTGTGCCTCGCAGGCAAATGTACTTCGGGCCACCACTGGGAGTGACACCTGTCTACCACAGGTACAGCAGCAAAAGCTGAGTCTGCCCACCCCACAACTACAGAACTTTTGACACCACAGTCATGCCTTTCCAGAGTGCAGGCCCCCTGAACCCCATCACCCCAACAGATGGTTCCTGAGTGCCACTGTGAGTCCCCGCTGAGCATGTGTGATTTCAACTAAGGATAGAAGATAGAAAAAAATTGGGATACTCCTCTCCACAGCTGCTGACTTTTAGACACTACAGTTGTGCATCTCAAGCTCACAGACCTACATCAAGAGAACCCAAATAGCTCAAGTACGGAGCTACACTGGATTACATGCCCAGGAGAACTGAGAGATTGCACCAGTAGCAAAGCAATTGGATCTACAATTAAAACATTACAGAAAAACATGGGAAGACAAAAAAGCAACCCACAAAGGAAAGGAAAAGAGGAAACACCAGAAAGGGAGTTAAATAAAATTGATATTAGCAGCTTAACCGAGAAAGAATTCAGAGTTATGGTTATAAGGATGTTTAAATGGCTGGGTGACAAATACACGCAACTCAATGAGAATTATAAGGAGCTGAATGAGAATGTCGCCAACATGAAAAAAAACCAATAGGAGCTGAAGAATGACAAAACTGCAAAAAGAACACAATGAAAGGCTTAAACAGTAGACTAGAAGAGGAATCAGCAAATTAGAAGACAAGGTAGGAAAAAACACATAAACACAACAGCAACTGGAAAGAAGACTTAAAAAGCAAGAGGAGAGCCTAAGGGAGCTTTGAGACAACACAAAAACGAAATAATATTCACATAATAGGAGTACCAGAAGGAGAGGAAGAGAAGCAAGGAATAGAAAACCTGTTTGAAGAAATAATGACAGAAAACTTCCCTGATACTGTCAAGAAAAAAACCATGCAAGTCCAAGAAGCACATAAAGCCCCCAAAAAGATGAACCCTAAAAGATTGATACCAAGACACATCATAATAAGATTGGCAAACACCAACGACAAAATAAGAATCTTTCTTTCTTTTTTTTTTTTTTTAAAGAAGGAAATCTTTCCTTTTAATTTTGACCCGGAACCCAGAGGGGTAGGCTCATGGAGTGGGCCAGCACTGGCAGCCAAGATGAAGGTGAAAATGCTGAGCTGGAACCTGAACAACTATATCCGCGAAACCAAGTTGGACTTACAGAGAGTTCCAAGAAACTATGATCCTACCTTACATTCTTTTGAGGTCCCACGAGAATACGTAAGAGCTTTAAATGCTACCAAACTGGAACGCGTATTTGCAAAACCATTCCTTGCTTCTCTGGATGGTCACCGAGATGGAGTCAATTGCTTGGCAAAGCATCCAAAGAGCCTGGCTACTGTCCTTTCTGGGGCATGTGATGGAGAGGTCAGAATTTGAAACTTGACCAAAAGAAACTGTATCCGTACAATACAGGCACATGAAGGTTTTGTACATATCCTCCTGGGATATGTACTTGTTTTTGTGGGAGTTCTTTTTATACTGTTGGTGATGACAAAACTGCGAAGCAGTGGAAAATGGATGGACCAGGCTTTGGAGAAGAGGAAGAGCCATTGCATACAACAGGAATTGATCATCACTGGAAAGAAGGAATTTTTGACACATGTGGACAGCAAGTAGACATTCGGGATGAACAGAAAACCAGTCCTATATGTTCAATGACCTGGGGATTTGACAGTATAAGTAGTGTTAAATTTAACCCAATTGAGACATTTCTCTTGGGAAGTTGTGCTTCTGACAGGAATATAGTTCTATATGCTATGAGGCAAGCTACTCCTCTGAAAAAGGTCATCTTAGATATGAGGACAAATACAGTTTGTTGGAAGCCTTCATTTTTACTGCAGCAAATGAAGATTACAACTTATATGCTTTTGATATGCATGCACTGGACACTCCTGTGATGGTGCACATGGATCATATGTCTGCGGTGCTGGCTGTGGATTATTCTCCCACTGGGAAGGAGTTTGTGTCCACCAGTTTTGATAAATCTGTTCGAATCTTTCCTGTGAACAAAAGTAGGAGCAGGGAAGTATATCACACAAAGAGAATGCAACATGTTATCTGTGTAAAATGGACTTCTGACAGCAAGTACATTATGTGTGGATCTGATGAAATGAACATTCGTGTATGGAAAGCTAATGCTTCTGAAAAATTGGGTATGCTTACATCACGAGAAAAGGCAGCCAAAGATTATAACCAGAAGTTAAAAGAGAAATTTCTATATCATCCTCATATAAAAGATATTGCTCACCGCCATCTACCAAAACTGATCTACAGCCAGATTCAAGAACAGAGCATCATGAAAGAAGCTCGCTGATGGAAGGAAGTGAATCGTCTCAAGCAGAGCAAGCCTGGATCTGTGCAGATTGTGTCAGAGAAGAAGCAGGTAGTGGCAGTTGTGAAATGATATTTGGCATTCCTGCCAATACTGGCTTATAATAATTTGTTATACGTTGATTTATAAACTCTACAAATAAAAATACAGCTAGTTCTTGAACAACGTGGGTTAGAACTGGCTGGATACACTTACATGCAGATTTTTTTCAATAAATATACAGTTGTAATACAGCTTGAAATCTGATATTGAGATCTCTCCTACTTTGTTCTTTCTCAGGATTGCTGTGGCTATTCGGGGTCTTTTATTATTCCAGATGAATTTTTGGAGAATTCTTTTTGTGTCTGTGAAATATGCCATTGGTATTTTAATGGGGAGTGCTTATATCTATAGATTGCTTTGGGTAGGGTGGACATTTTAATGATGTTGATCCTACCAATCCATGAACACGGTATGCTCTTCCATCTATTTATGGTTTCCTCTATCTCTTATTTCAATGTCTTGTAGGTTTCTGAGTAGAGGTCTTTTACCTCCTTAGTTAAGTTTATTCCTAGGTATCTTAATTTTTTTGGTGCGATGGTAAATGGGATTGTTTTCTTAGTCTTTCTTTCTGTAAGTTCACTGTTGGTCTATAGAAATGCCATAGATGTCTTGGTGTTCATTTTGTATCCTGCTACATTACTAAATTAATTTATTAAGTCTAATAATTTTTTGTTGGAGTCTTTAGGGTTTTCTATGTACGTATCACGTCATCTGTGAATAAGGACAGTTTTAGTACTTCTTTTCCAATTTGGATGCTTTTTTAAAAAAATAAATTATTATTGTTCAGTTTATCACAGATGCTCCTCTTTTTCCTCCCATAGCTCCCCTCCACCTGATTCCCCAACCCCAACCTCAAACCCTTACCCCCCGCCACTGTCCTCATCCACAGGTGTAAGACTTTTGTCCAATCTCTTCCCACACCCATCATACCCCTTTTCCCCCAATACTTGTCAGTCCATTCCCTTTCTATGACCCTGATTCTATTATATTCACCAGTTTATTCTGTTCATTGGATTTTTTATTCACTTGATTTTTAGATTCACTTGTTGATAGGTATGTATTTGTTATCACTTTGTTGTTCATAATTTTTATCTTTACCTTTTTCTTCTTCTTTCTCTTATTAAAGAATACCCTTCAGCATTTCATATAATCCTGGTTTGGTGGTGATGAATTCTTTTAGTTTTTTCTTGTCTGTGAAGCTCTTTATCTGACCTTCAATTCTGAATAATAGCTTTGCTGGGTAGAGCATTCTTGGTTGTAGGTTCTTGCTATTCATCACTTTGAATATTTCCTGCCACTCCTGTCTGGCTGCATAGTTTCTGTTGAGAAATCAGCTGACAGTCATATGGATGTTCCCTTGTAGGTAATTAACTGTTTTTCTCTTGCTGCTTTTAATATTCTCTTTGTCTTTTGCTCTTGGCATTTTAATTATGTGTCTTTGTGTGGTCCTCTTTCAATTCCTTTTATTTGGGGTTCTGTGTGCTTCATGTACTTGTAAGTCCATTTCTTTCACCAAGTAGGGAAAAATTTCAGTCATTATTTCTTCAAATAGGTTTTCAGTATCTTGCTCTCTCTTCTTCTGGCACCCCCATAATTCTGATGTTGGTACACTTGAAGTTGTCCCAGAGGCTTCTTACACTATCTTCACACTTTTGGACTCTTTTTTCTTTTTTCAAATCAAAACTACAATGTGGAAGAAACCAAGATGACTGCATAGGTGAACACCTAAACTGCTACCTCACACAATAATTTAAAAACTATAGCTAAAAGACAGAATGGACATCGTCTAGAACCACAGGAAAGCTGGCCGAGTGGAAATTCTACACATATAAGGAAAAAGAGGGGCTCACGGAGACTGAGAGGAGCTGCAAAAAGCTGAGGTACAGAGACAATGTGTGCAGAGAAGACGGCCGGCTTAGTGCCTGGCTGGCTTTCTCTAGCGGGAAAAAGATGGAAACTACCGATTGCACTGAACCCCAGTTCTGACTGCACTGAACCCCAGCTTTGGGTGACCCCTGGGATCCCAGACTTATAAGGGGGGGAGTCTGGACTCTCGGGAAAAGAGAGGAGTGCATGAAAACTCAGGAGAGATGCGAAAGGCAGAGGTCTAGAGGTATACATGTGAGTACACTCAGAGAGGACTGACTGATGAATGTGCCACTGGATTTCTCTAGTGGGAGAAAGATGGGACCTTCCGACTACACTGAACCCCAGTTTTGGGTGAGACTCAGGGGACTCAGACTCATATGGGGGGAGTCTGGACTATGGGGAAAAGAGAAGAGTGCATGGAAACTCAGGGGAGCTGGGAAAGGCAGAGGTCTGGAGGCGCGCAGGCGAGTGTGTGCAGAGAGAACTGAAGTGATTACCAAAGGACACTGAGACCCAGGGGCCTCATAGGGTAGGGCTGATGGGAAGCCAAGGCTGTCTGCTCAGCCCTGAGACTCCACCCCATCCAAGCTAAACACTGAGGCTTTTGCAATTTTGCAAATTTTGTCTCATAAGGCTGTCTCCAGCGCAGAAGTTCTCCTGATGTAGACACAGCTGATCCTCATAGCCAATTGACCTGGAGGTCAATTCCTCCCAGTGATACCAACAGCAATCAAGACTTAACTACAGCAAGGCTGTACACACCTCTACAAAGGAGTGCACTCAGAGTGTCCACCTCAGGTAACTGGGGAGGCTGAACCACTGGGCCATTTAAGACATCTAGCACACAAAGCTACTCTACCAACTCAGGGAAGCAGTGAAAATGCAGAGACAAAGAAACAGATTATAAATGAAAGAAATGGAGGAAAACAAACAAATGGATATAGAGTTCAAAACCATTGCTATAAGGTTTTTAAAAAATTTCCTAGAAAAGATCAATAAATTTAGCAAGACCCTTGAGGATATGAAAAAGGACCAACTAGAAATTCAATGTACACTGACTGAAATAAAAAATATTAAATAGCAGACAAGAGGAATGCAAGAATCAAGTCAAAGATTCAAAATACAAAGAAGCAGAAAACACTCCACTGGAAAAGCAAAAGGCAAAAAGAATCCAAAAATATGAAGATAGTGTAAGGAACCTCTGGGACAACTTCAAGTGTACCAACATCAGAATTATAGGGGTGGCAGAAGAAGAGAGAGAGCAAGATACTGAAAACCTATTTGAAGAAATAATGACTGAAAACTTTTCCCACCTGTTGAAAGAAATAGACTTACAAGTCCATAAAGTACACAGAACCCCAACCAAAAGAAATCCTAAGAGGACCACACCAAAACACATCATAATTAAAATGCCAAGAGCAAAAGACAAAGAAAGAATATTAAAAGCAGCAAGAGAAAAACAGTTCCTACAAGGGAACACTCATATGATTGTCAGCTGATTTCTCAAAAACTATGCAGGCCAGATGGGAGTGGCAAGAAATATTTAAGTGATGAATAGCAAGAATCTACAACCAAGATTACTCTACCCAGCAAAGCTATCATTCAGAATTGAAGGTCATATAAAGAGCTTCACAGATAAGAAAAAGCTAAAGGAGTTCATCCCCACCAAACCAGTATTGTATGAAATGCTCAAAGGCACTCTTTAAGAAGAGGAAGGAGAAGAAAAAGGTAAAGATAAAAATTATGAACAACAAATACATACCTATCAACAAATGAATCTAAAAATCAAGTGAATAAAAAATCTGATGAACAGAATAAACTGGTGAATATAATAGAATCAGGGACATAGAAAGGGAATGGACTCACAATTCTCAGGGGAAAAGGGATGAGGGGGGTGCAGGGAGAGACTGGACAAAATTCATACACCTATGATGAGGACAGTGTGGGGGGAAGTAAGGCCAGAGGAAGGGTGGGAGCTTGGTAAAGGGGAGCTATGGGGGAAAAAAAGAGGAACAAATGTAATAATCTGAACAAATATTTATTTAAAAAGAAACAAATCAACAAACAAATGCTGGTGAGGATATATAGAAAAAGGAACCCTCGTGCACTGCTGGTGGGAATACAGACTGATGCAACCACTGTGGATAATACAATAGAGTTTCCTCAAAAAACTAAAAATGTAACTCCCATTTGACCCAGTAATCCCACTCCTAGGAATATTTCCTAAGAAAGTAAAAACACCAACCAGAAAGGATATATGCACCCCTATATTCATAGCAGCACAATTTACAATAGCTAAGTTTTGGAAACAGCCTAAGTGCCTGCCAGCCGATGACTGGATCAGAAAACTATAGTACATCTACACAATGGAATATTATGCTGCCATAAAAAAGAAGAAATTCTTACCATTTGCAGCAACCTGGATGGAACTGGAGAGCATTATGCTAAGTGAAATAAGCCAGTCAATGAAAGAAAAATACTGCATAATCTCATTCATTTGTGGATAATAAAGAACATTATAAACTGATGAACAAAAAGATAGATACAGAGGGAGTAAAGCATCAAACAGACTGTCAAATTGCAGCAGGAAGGTTAGGGAGAGGTAGAGGAGATAGAGATCAACCGAAGGACTCATATACATGCATATAAGCATAACCAAAGGATGCAAGACACTGGGGAGTGAGGGCATGTATGGGAGTGGGGTGCGGTGGGGCAATGGGAAGATATGATTACATGTAATACGTTAATTTTAAAAAATGGGGAAAAACAAAAAGCCCAAGCGACCATTTGACCTCTCAACCAGTCGGCAGTCACTATAACACACACTGACCACCAGGGACAGATGCTCAATGCACAGGATTGGGAACCCTCCTGTAGGGATTGGGTCTGCAGGGATCGGGCCAAAACTGGCTGACATCCCCCGCGGGGTCCTGGATTGCAAGAGGGTGCAGGCCAGGCTGAGGGACTCCACTGGTACACAAATCTGTGTATTGGTTCTCTAGTCTCTCAACAAAGCTGTTTTTAAAAATCAGCACCAAAAGAGAAATTGGAATGAAATGACACTTTTAGAACATAAAATGAGAATGGTTAGTTTTAGTTTCATGGGACATTCCCAAAAGATATGTAAGAAGGTCATATATTAGGTATTCAATAAATAATAAATTACTTGTGCAGTTAAATGGAGCCACTTCTTTCATTTCCTCGCTACACCCCTTTAACCTCTACACCCCTTCTTCTCCAAATCAAGCATCTATACCCTCCTCACTTTCCAAGGTCACCTGAAAGATTCTAGTCTAAACATCCAAAGGCTTTTATGAGAACCCTTGACCTTTTAGCATCATTTGATACTGTCAATTGCCACCCCTTTCTTCAAATACGGTACTTCTCTGATTTTGTGTCTGGAAAATTTGTGGTTCTCCTCTGATTATGACTCATTCTCTCCCTGTCTGGCTCCTCTTTGTTCCCACAACTCCTTAAGCTCATTTCTGTCTTTATTTTACCCTTTAACAATCGCAACTGTTTCTGTGGCTCTAATAAACACATGATTCCCTACCCCACTCTCGCCAGTCTTCATTACTCTCTCAACTTCTAACTCATCTGAATGTCCTATCCTCACTTTAGATTCAAAAATATCTAAAGCTGAATTTATCACCTTCCTGCTGAAACCTGCTCCTTTTTATTCTTCTCCCCCACCTCCTTTTAATAGAATCACTATCCTTTCAGTCATCCAGGTTTGAGACCTTAGACCTACCTATCTTTGGTTTCTCTCTCCCTTGTTCCAAACATCCAATCAGGTGCTTATCTCAGTAGGTTTTGTCTATGAGATGTCTCATATATCTTCCCATTCATTTCTATTTTTACTTCCTCATCACAAGTCAGGCCTTCATTATCTGTCCCTAAACTAGCACAACACTCTGTCAAGTGATTTCCTTGCTTCCAATTTCCCCCCAAACCAACCCATTCTATTGTCAGACTACTTTTCATATAATAGTGCTTTGATCTGTTATTCTCTTCAGAAGTTTTCTTTGTCTTCCCGTCGCCTAATGCATTAACTGTCTGACATTTGAGGCCTTCCATATTTGCTCCTAACCCTCTCTCCAGGATTCCTAGCCAAAGTAGAATTGTTCTTCCAAAATGGTATGCAGTGTTCCCATCTTGCCTGCCTTTCACAGGGTGCTCTCCCTGCACGGATGCCATACAGGAAGTCATTATCACTGTAGTTAGACAGGCCTGATTCGGAAGCCCGATTTCACCATGAGTTATCTCTCTGATCCTCAATTTCTTCACCTGTAAATGGAAATGATAAAAGTCTGTCCCATAAGATGGTGTGAGAACTAACTGAGAGAATGCACTGCTAAGTGTCTGGCATGAGGGTGCTTCATAAATGGTAGCTATAGTTTATTTCTGTCCCTTAAGATATTACCCATCCTTCAAAGTCCATCTCAATGCCATTTCCTTCAAAATTCTTTTCTTGACTGTCCCACTTCCAAGCCCAATCACCTACCTTCCTCTGAACCTCTGTTAAATGTTGTACTTCTCATTACATTACTTCTCAGTGTAGCTGTTTTCATACTGCTTACACTTTTCACCCATAATTCTTCCCCAGATGTAATCTTCAAGGAAACAGAAATTAATACAAAGTCTTGGAGCAAGCAGGTGATAAGTAAATGTATTGTATAAATGATTCCCCTATTAAGAAATGAAAAATTAATAATGTCTTGCTGATATGGAGAGCTAGAGTGGTGAAAGTAACCAGCTAAGAGGTTCTCTGAGTCTGAGAGGAAAATGAACCTCAAGTCTTTATGAATATAGCTACTGACTACTGGCTTTTAAAAAATAATTATTTTTCTGAATATAAAAGTACTCATAATCATAGAAAACAACTAACAAAATAAAAAGCATTTCTAATCACACTGTCCAGAGATACCATTACTAAATTTTATATTCTTTAATAGTAGTCTTTTTCTCTATGCATTTAAGTATAATATACATATAAAATTTGGGTTCTGTAGATGTATATGCTAGAATTTTTCACATAACATGTACTGAGCATTTTCTCGTGACATTAAATATTACTTCAAAACGTTAAATTTTACACAATAACCCATCATGTGAATGTATCCTAATTTATTTAATCTTTTTTTTCCTTTGTTGGATACTTGGGCTTTGTCTGTTTCAGCTTTCAAAAAATGTATTAATTATGCTGATAGAAATATCAAGATAGATTTTTAGATTTGGGATTAAAGAACCCATAGAATAAAAAAAAAAAGTAAGGCTCTTGATTCTGAATTTCTATTCATGAAATTAAAACATTAAAACATTTTTTTGAAGTATAATTGACCTTTATTGAGGTATGATTGACATACAAACGGTTGTATATACAGGGGTTGGCAAAAGTAGGTTTATAGTTGTGTACGTTTACAGTTGTGTAGGTTTGCAGTTGTAATGCAAATAAATAATAGAACTAATTAAATAATAACACAAGAATAAACCCTTTGTTTTGTGTACTCATAGATGTAAACCTACTTTTGCCTACTCAATGTGTACAACTTGAGTTTAGAGACAAATACACAGGTGAAATCGCCTCAGGAAATTTTTTTTCTTCCTCCCTTCCACTCTCTATAAAAATAAAAAAAATAAATCAATGGGAAAAATATCCTCAGGTGAGGATTAACCAAAACAAACAAACAAAAAACTCACACAAAACAAAACACATGCATTTAAGTAGTGAAAAAGAAGGAGACATAATCTTAGAAATACTAAAGAGAGTCCTTAAAAAGATATGGAAAAATCCACTGCACATATTCTTACTTATTTCATTTCATTGCAGACTAGTGAATGCTTCCTCCCAGAGGAAAACCAACTCAAGAATTTAAGAACTAGTAGAGGAGTCAGAGGAGCTTCCTGACTGAGAATTCCAGCATTTAAATCCCACCACCTCAGAAAATTTTTAATCCAAATGGACTTTCACCAGCTACTCTAGTTCTCTTATTAATTTCTATCTGTGTTCCAAGTGTTGAGGAGATAACCAATTTCAGGAGTGGTTGGATTTCATGTCTTAATAAAAAATCTAATGCAAGAGTTCAAGTTTAGCTCAGTTCACATTCAAGTGACCCTGAGGGATAACGATTACATAAATCTTAACATTTTTTGCTGTGTTGCAATTTTCTTCTTGTTTGGTCTTTTAACTCGGTCTGTTTCTTGTGCAGATTAGCAGTGAAACATTTGTTAATCTCAGAAAACCATGTTTGATGTAGGGACAAGAAGGGGGAAGAAAGGTAGACATCATTGTTACATTTCTCATTAGCTTCAGAAATGCAGGTTTCCTGCTGTGTATCCTCATAGCACCTGTACTTCTCCCTTGCAGAACTTTTTATGGTTAAAAATGATTTGTGTAGATGTTCAATGCCTCTCTTCTTTGAAGATTGTAAGTATCTGGTGGTTTTATTTACTGCTTCATCCTTAGAGGTAAGCATAGTTCCTACTGTGTAGTTGGCACTCAATAAGTATCTGTGGAATGAGAACTCAGGCTAGGAAAATATGTGTCTCCTGTAATGGGGCCCTCAGAAGCTGGAACAAGGAGGTGTCTTGGGTGATTGGCTTGAGTCCCTGACATGATGCTGGAAGAGTGAGCACCAGAGGGATCTGCCTGCTGCTCCAATCTCCCCTCTTCATGGCGACATTCAGTCACCCAGGCCCCATGTAAAATTGGTGAGTGGCTCTGAGGGAAAGAAGGATCGCATTCTCGCAGGTCCTCTTTCCCAAGTCTCTCTGTCATATATCTTGCCTTTCTTTTTCCTCCCTTCCCCTTTCTTTCTAGCCTGGAGTCTCAAACTCACATGGAGCTCTTTCCTTCCCCAATGCATTGCCTCCAGCAAGTGTCCTGATTTAACACTCAACAGCTACAGACCTCAGATTGCCACAGCTGAGGTTTTGCTGATGGATTGCATCAGGACCACATGAGCACTCCATGTCCGGACTACACTCAGCAAGGGGACATGGTCATGATCTCAGACCCAAATTTCCAGTATCATCTACCTCCCACCACCTGGGTTTGATTGGTTCCCTCTAACTGTCAATCTTCTGTAGAAGGCATAGACAAATGGACTTGGATGTCCAGGAGATTCTTCCGGAATGGGAGGAAAGCTGAGGGTCTCATTCAAAAAGTTTTTTTTTTTTTAATTAAAAAATGGCAGATGCAAATAGTATTCCAGTAGGACCTCTGAAATTGAGGAGGTGCTAGGAAGGAAGTAAAAGGCTAACGTAGGTCATTTTTATGTGGAGGAGATTACCTACAGCCTCTCTTTGAGGCCCCTGATGAAGTAGAGCAAAATGCCATTTTCTTGGCTTCCTGAGCTGGGACAAGTGCAGCAGAACTTCTTTACACCCAGACCTTCCAGGGGGTCTGGCTTGTCCATGCTGATGTTTCGAGAAGCAAGGGCTTGAGGAAGCCCCTGGTGCAGTGCTGTGCTGTTTGTTACAAATATAAAGGCAGGCAGGGGAGGACTCTCTTGGTTTTAGCCTACTCTGGTCTGCTTGCTTGGTCCAAAGTCACACGTTTGTTGCTGCTGAAAACTTGGGCTACTCAAATTTCACATTTTTTGCTATGGAGATGACTTGGTGGTATATTGGTGAAGGTTAAGCTCTTATAGATACGTAAGTGATTTCCAATGTCTTCCATTGAGAATAATTGCCATAGCATGATAGCACTACTTATAGAGTGTGTCCTAGAGTTTATGTTTATTGGGGCGAAAAAGGTTGAGAGTCACTATGTGGCGTACAGAAGGTGGTTTGCAGCTTACCTCTCCCTGTAGAATCTGGACTGTAACTGATCCCAGAATTCTTTCCTCTAGAACAAGCAATTCAAACTCTCGGGGGCTACATGTGTGACATGCTTGCTCTAGAATATGGGAGGGGAACTTATATGGAGAACTTCCAGGGAGGTGGACCACAAGTTTTTATCCTTCAGACTTTGATGTCCCTAGGCTCTTTGTCAGGGACCAGTAGATCCAAAGGCTCCATCTGGGAGGGGCATTGTGTAAAAAGGGAACACAGTAATGGTGGAAATGGGGTAATTCTCTTCTCGATCCCTGAACTGGAACAGCGTGTGAACAAAAATATTTATGCAAGTGAAGCAATGGGACCAATGCACCAAGTGGACTAAGAGGCATAATCATTAGGATGTCTTTGGAATTTGATAGGCAATAAGAAGGTACTTTCCTTCCAGGACTTTTGTAATATTCTCGCACTGAAATGGCCTTATTCTATTTCATTGGTGCAGCTGAAATGGAATGGGGGTGGATGCAGAAAGTTCTGGAACTCTGGGAAAACAACAACAGAGTCCTGGATGAAGATATATACCTTAAGCCCGAACTGCTGTGCATGAGCGGAATGCGCAAGGATGGATGCTATGGTAAGATAAATTTGTTTTGTGCTTTATAGTACACAAAAAGACTTTATATTCTACTGTTTTACTCCTGTAACAGTCCTTAGGGTAAGCAAGGCAGGCTTTATTACCAACACTTTGCAGAGTGGTAAACTAAGTCTCAAAAGGAACTTAGCCAGAACCAGATGATTAGAAAAGAGTTAAGCCCAGAATTACACTCGAGAGTTTTGGTTTCAA
The DNA here is from genome assembly GCA_004026805.1 of Lasiurus borealis. NCBI lineage: Eukaryota > Metazoa > Chordata > Mammalia > Chiroptera > Vespertilionidae > Lasiurus > Lasiurus borealis. Next base: position 83,187 of record PVJN01004814.1, read on the forward strand.
GTTCAAGCCTCTTGGGTTTTGCAGCCTGAGCCATGGGACTCCTGAAATCGGTTGCCCTCTTTAACAGGCTCACACAAGAAAGTCAAGTGACAGTAGAAACTTGAGGACATGGAGAACTGCTAGACACAAAATCACTAGGAGATTCCACTTGATTACAAGATCAGCAACTCCTTGAGTAAGACTAAATATGCTCGAAATAAAGAGCATCTTGGGAGGAAATTTCTCAAGCTGTTACACAACCTGTGCTCTCAGGGGCATTGGAGGTTGATCCACACACATGGAGAGTGCTCAAGACTGAGAAGCAAAAAGCACTGTGGTCCAGGTAGATGGCCATACATAAAAGTAGTCCAGCTCTGGCCAGATGCTCTCAGGAGTATGGGGCCTGTCATATGATGAGTCCATGCAAAGCCCTGCTGATCAAAGACCTCCCTCAGAATATAGAATTACCGCAAGGAAATCAGAAACCATCTCCCGTTCCTCTCCCCACTCCTGTGGACCGTACTGCTAGCTTCCTCACCCTGTTCATCATCCCTGTCCCAATTTCAGTTTTGCAAGCCAGGAATCCTTTTGCAATTGTTTGAAAGTTTGTGGGAATTTTGTAAGAAGCACAAAATCAGCTGATTTTACACAAAATAGTCAATACTGGTACCATTCCTTATTTTTATTTTATATTTTTGTCTTCCCAAAGAAAACAAGCACCTCGGGATGTGTCTCACTAGCCAATAAAATGGAGAGATGGGAAACTCCATCTTGGAGGGCTCGCAGAGAAGCTTTAGCTCCAGCCCAGACAGAGAGTCAGTTCCAGTGTCTGGGCTGAAGCAGGAAATCCACATAGCGGATCCAGTGGCAGGACAGCTGCTGCTTATTCAACCCTGCCTCAGATGTTGGGGTGCACTTATGGATCAAGGAACTGGGCCCAGGCCTGGGTTGTCTAGAGTCAGGGTCTCTTTATGGGGACATTCATGACTGGTGACTTCCACCAGACTGAGTGTGAAACTGGGGGCCGGGGGGGGGGGGGCTTCGGGCCAGTGCAGCTATAGACTGAGAAGCAAAAAGCAATGTTGCTCTCTCATCCCAGGTGTCGAGCCAGGAATTGGAGAAAGGGTAGCCCTGACTCCAGCTATCAAGGAGGAAGTAACTACCTGCACTCGTGCGGCCATTCTGGGCCCAGCACATTCCTGTATGTGCGCCAGCGCAGTGATCAGAGGCCGCAGTGGGCCCGGTCAGAGGTGTGCTTGGGGGCTCATGCCAGGGTTTAAATTCAGACGCCTGAGATTGGAAGGAAAGCAGATCAGCCGTAATCTCTCTCCTATTTCCACTCTGTGCTCACACACAGGTCCAGGTCCAGCAGAAGCAGAGCCATAGATAAGGTTGTCAGCTGAGCCGGACCCAGAAACCTACTCCCCTGAAGGAGTCCCAAGTCGCCCGGTCCTCCCCTCTCCATCCTCCCAATCAGGGCTTAGCCGTTCCCCAGGTTGAGCCCCGCATCCTTAAGGAGCACCTTTCTATCGGTATAGCACTCTCCAAGCCACGAGCACAGCTGAGAAACGAGAACTTTCTATCCAGACCTCAGAGAAAAGGATACAACCTGAAACTCTGCAGACCTTCTCCCCTCCCTCATCAGCAGCCAGAGACCCTGTCGCTTAGGTATCTGCAAATTGGGGGTCCTCCTGCCGCTATCCTTTCTCTCCCAGCTATGGGGTGAAGTGAGGGATGGGAGATTCCTCTATGCATCCCACCAGGGGACAGCTCAAGGTCAGACAGTAAAGCACTCCCAGACATCATTGGCTGGGCCTGTTAGGGAGGCAGCACTTTTCAGTCTCTCTTCCCTGGCTGTGGTCTTCCCCACCTCCTCCTCTCCTCCCCTCCACACTCACCCCGCAATCTGTGTCAGCCTTTTCAGGAGCTTTTAGTGGAAATGAGCTCAGACCCACAATGGAGTCTGCTAGCCTCCTGCTCTCCCAGCTCTTCCCATTGCTCTTTCATCACCTCTTCTGTCTCCCTGGGCTCAGGACCATCCCTCCATCAAGCCCCATCTGCAAGCAGCTCTCTTCTTCCCACAGCGCTCGCCTCTTCCACCCCTCCTTCCTTCCACCCAAGTCTTCACATCTTCTTCATTTTCCCTTTTCTCAAAAAAAAAAAAAAATAATTCGTCAAACCGCTGCCTCACAGATCCCTCCCACCCCTTTCTCCTTCTCCCCTGGGAGCTGCAGCAGAAGGGAGAGAAAGAGAGCCCCTGACAGGATTGATGGTCCTCCCCTCTCCTTCTATGTTCCCTCCCCGCAGCGGCCACAGGTTTTCCCCTACAAAAGGCAGGAGGCAGAGGTTGGGTGAGACCAGCTGCTCTCAGACTCCCTTTGCTCTCTCTCTGCTCGTCTGGCTGGGCTGGGCCTTTGCTCCCTCTTTCTCAGGTGAGAGTGGATACCTGAAGTGTCAGGTCCCCATCTCATTCCCCATGAATGCTATGGAAAGTCCCAAGGATGAGGAGCTGCAAAATCTGGGGAGCGAAGCCTGGGACAACCCCGCCTATAGTGGTCCCCCCTCCCCACACGGGACGCTGAGGATCTGCACCATCTCCAGTGTGGTGCCTCCCCAGCCCCCGGCCACGAAACCTGAAGACAGACCCCGCGAGAAGACACACAGGACTCTGGTGTCCACCTGCTGCCTCCAGATTCGTCGGGGCATCAGAGGTAGCTGGTGGGAGAGGGTTTTTCTAGGGTACTGGAGTCAGGGGAAGGGGTCGCCAAAAGCTTTTCGGTGGGGAGAAGTGATCTGAAGAAGAGGTGGACTCTCCTGTCTCTTTGAGGCTTGTGAATTGTCTGTGCTGGAACTGTGTGCCCTAGAACACAGGAGCCAGCCCATGTTCCCCAGAGGCAAAGCCTGGCACGGTCATCACTGGGGGCCCAGAAGGGCACATGGAAGCTAGTTTAGGGAAAGACATGGATGTGATGATGCTCTAGACTTCCCCACCTGGACCAAATGCCTTCTTTCCATGCCTTCACTTGGGGACTTTGATGGGGGAGGAGAGGCGTGGTTAAGAGTAGCTAGATTCAGCCAAGGAAAGGGGCTGGGATGGAAATGGAAATAAAATACAGGAACTGATGGGTGGGGATAACTGGGGGGGACCCTGCTGTTGGGGATCTTGGGCATCTCTCCAATGCCTCTTAGGACTTTGGGGGACAGCCCTGACTGAGGATACAGCTGAGAACCGGGAACTGTATGTCAAGACCACCCTGCGGGAGCTTTTGGTGTACATCGTGTTCCTGGTGGACATCTGTCTCTGTGAGTAGCATCTGTCTCTGTGGACAATAACATCTGTCTGTGAGAAGCACCTGTGAGTACAGCGTCTGTGTACATACTTCTGCAGGCAACATCTTGGGGACAGCATCTATCCGTGTGAGCAGTCTTGTGTCCTGGGATCTTGATATTAATAACAAAATTCTATTTATGACCTTTTCAGCTGAAGATATCATATTTAAAAAGAACTAGTTGCTGAGTTTGGGAGAAGACCACTCCTTTCTGTTTGGGAAACATACTTTGGTGGGTTTCACATAGTTATACTGTGTCTGTTCCATGTTTCTTTAGAGGCAGGAAGAAAAAGATTCAGCAGGTCTTAGAGCTCA